>JAEUYN010001783.1:0-58585 GCA_018257835.1 Euura lappo
ATCTTCCTTAAAAATTGTACTTCCAATCCAATTTACGACCTTTTGCACTTACATTCTTCGAACTCGTAATTTCAATTATCTATACGTCTTGACCGTTTTCGGAGCGAATGACGTGAAAAACAAATAAAAATTATACGATCTTTGGCCACCAAAGTCGCGTTTTTGGCGCTTACGACCTTATGCCATCAGACACGCGATGTTTAAATGGTCTGAAACGGCGGGGAGCCAACGCCGCGAATATCTTTCGCCAGACCAGTCGACGATTTACCGGTAGAAAGCAAAAGTTTATTTGACGAACGATTAAATAAATATCACTGCTTTTTAATACACGGGCACGTACCCACGTTCATTTACACTTCGAAGGTTAACGCGTGTCGAATATATTGTTTATGATTCAAATATTTGTTGAATATAAATCGTAGGTGATCGTGTTGCTGCTAACTTCGCTGAACTATTATTTCTGGAATTTAAAAATATTGAAATAAAATTGGTCTACAATAATGAATGCTAACTGTTTGATTAATATTTACTCTCTGTCTAAATAGACAAGTAGAACTCAAGTTCAGACTGTCACCTCGGAGTTTCTACCCTGACGAGCGGAACAGCCTGATTGCTGAAACTAATGGGTCACGCGCGGAATTGAATAATTGAATAATCGAGTTGCGAAAAGCCCGTTTACCGTTTAAAGCTCCCTCGCGTGTCTTATTATCGTCTATTACTTTTCCAAATCAATATTCTTCCTCATTTAACAAATTATAATACCATGTCGTCATCATTCCTGATCGTTCGTGACGATCTGTACAGAAACTAGGTTTCAACATCGGTTCAAGCCTGCCCACATGTCAATTATCCGATGGAAATATTGACAGTTGAATGCTAAATAAAACATCACGAACAGAAGTCTGCATTGGGGAGATTTTTACATTAGGAGTTTCCATCGTCACCGAAAGTAAATTTGCGTTATTCAATTCCGTACCCTTTTTCATTTTTGTCTGAATTGTATGTAAAATATCTTCGATGGTATCGAGTCTGGGCTTCCAGAAGCGGTTTGAAGTCACAGCTGGCCCTTCGATTTCTTTCGGAAATTCTTGTTACTTCCAAATTTCATTTCCGGTCTATTTTTTTTTTTTTTCTATCGACGGAAAGGAGATTTGGGAATCTCTTTTTATACCAATACTCAAGCGGAAACGTTCGACTTGAATAATTCAAATGCAGCAAGCTTTGAGCAAACTCTCTGTAGGTAAGTGATCTCGCGGAATTTTGGTTCACGGACGGAGATTGATATCCCTATGGTCTCACCGCACATTTCAATAGGTTTTCCCTTCCGTCTGGAATCTAGACGCATGTATGTACCTACCTACAAACTGTATTTCAACGAAGTTTACCCAGCAATAAATCCTCCCAGCAATAAATCCTCCGAGTGTTGATTAAGTCATCTGGGAAGTGCTTGAGACTTTTATGAAACATGGGTTTTCGCATGGGAAATAATATATCCCGCCTATACTATCGAAATATCATATTTCATGTGTGAAAAATCATTTTCGACGTAGGAAAAAGGAAATTAATGATTAGTAAGGTGTTCCTAAACTTCGGTTATAAACTACCAGGAAACTGAAACTTTTTGCTCATTTCGTTGCATCGGACCATTAACAGAAATTTAAACCTCTCAAACATTGAAAATTATGTAAGTAGATGTAAGTAAGAAAAATGATATTAGAATACAGGGGTTGAGGTTCTATTATCGGGGATTGTGTCAAATGTGCACCTGATCTCATATGCGAGGGAATGAAATTCCTGGAAGTGGCTCGACATTGTGAGAAAGGGGTCAAATCTGAATAGTCAATATGTTCCGGAGGGAACGGTCGCGAAGATTGAATCTGAGAAGAAAAACTGATTTTGTGATTCCGAACATAAGATTGGGTGTATATTTTGTATTAATATCGAACAACAAGTATCGAGTCATTATTCAAGATCTGAAGAATGAATGTTGGAAGAATTTTGACTTCCAGGCTCCTCCCTATACTTTTCCTTCAATTTCCGGTTCGTCCTTTCTATGATCCTGGTAGTTTCATCACACTTTGATCACGAGATTGGCGGTTCCTGAGTCCTGAGATTTGAAGGCAAACTGTGAAAGGTTGATCGAAAATTGTAATCCCAGGTAATTTATGGTTCCACTCTCAGTTCAAACAAGAACGAAGCCTAGCATAAGGTCTGCGGTATGTCAATTTCCACGCTATTCAGGCTTGATGAAACACATGGCTTGATTTCGTCAAGTGATATAAAATTAGATAGTAGCCTAATGGAATTGAATTAACTGGTAATTCGACCCCAACTTCCGCTTGCGTGTTTGGCGAAATCATTACACGAGTGAAACCACCCATTTTTGCGTTCGTTGCGCGTTAATTGAATATATTTTCGTCAAGTGCTTGGCAAAAAAAAAAAGTTTACCGCACGACGATTCACTTACATTCTTTCAAGCTACACTCACCAGAGTTTCTTCTTTCGGGAGCAATTCTTTGTAATGCGATTACTCGCTTGCTACGAAGAGAATCAAATTCAAGCGTCAGACGGACAAAGAACAGAGATCTGGGTGATAATCACCAAGTGCTGAGAGGAAAGTCTGCTCCAATCGGGGAAATCACAATTTCCTGAATGGTCATGATCTTGTTGAGATTCGCCTCAGCACTTTTCTTTTCTTCTTGATTCAATTAAACCAAACACGAACTTGATTTGACCCACTGGGATTCACTCAATATCTCTACCAGCGAAAGCAAGTAAAAGAGTTATGAAAGATTGCTCTTCGACTTTTTCGAAGCCGATGAAACAAGACTGTACAGTCTGGCTCAAACGTCCTCAGGATCCTCGGAAAATTGGAGATGAAATTTTCTTTTCATCACAGCGATAGACAAGTACAATAAGGTTTATACCAATGTTCGTAGAGGTACAGGTTTCATATCAGGTCAGATCAGTCGAGGTAAGTAGGGTACAATAGTTGCTCGTTGTAAAAGCAGAGGCAAGCCAGAATAAGATGAGCATTTATAAGAATGTGTCTTGTCAATCAGACGAAAATCGAGAAGAAAAGAAACGAGTAAAACCGCGAATCCGGTTATGGGTACCACAAAAAATATCTGAAGGAATATTGACACAAGACCTGATCTGTTTCTTTTAAACTTCACAAACCAGTATAAAAGTGTAATAAGATTAAAAGGAGAGACGCAGGCGAGGGTCCAGGAAGGAAGGATGAACAGATGAATGATCCTCTTACAATTCGCTCCAAAGTCGGCGACAACTTTGAATTTCTTCACCACAATACGAGACCCTTCTCAAAGTAAGAACGTTTCATTTTCCATTCAAGAACCAACAACAACGGGGTTCTAAAAACACACAGAAGCATTGTTAATTTTCAGCTGAGTGTATCAAAGCAAAGATCACGATGACCGAATTAACCGCAAGATCTGAGATCGTTCGTTGATGTTATATTGACCAAAGCTGTACCGCAATCCATCCGAGGAGAAGTAAGCGCTCATTTCATTCCACGAGGGATGATTCGAGATCTTATCATTTACGGGCAGTTTTACAACTGTCTGCGACTAAATCTCCGAGATTCTCTACAGGACAATCTAAGATTCATACAACAGTTCTTGCTGAACAGATATGTGTAGTTGACAGTTGACGACACTACCAGTGTGAAAATTTCCAAACATGGAACTGTATGATTACGAATAGTGAGAAAGGAGAAAAAATAATTCCCCAGAGTTTGATCTTGGTAAATTTTTTGTAAATTTTTTCAGGAACGATTGTAATATACTAATTGTGATACGATTTCTATCACATCCAACGAACTTCTTGTAACGTTAAATTTTTTTTCGATCAATTCGAAGCGTTGTGTTTGATGAACCAATAATGATTGTTAGTATGGACACGTAACGGTTTGTATACGTATTAAAAGAGTGAAATATTCGCCTCTGAAACCGAGCAGGAGCTAATTAATTATATAATAAAGGGGCAGCATGCATGCAGCAGCGTGGCAGCCTTCCGTCATCTCCCGCCACTGTCTTGTTATCGTGCACGAAATTTTTCATAAAAGAATTACCGCACGTCGAGTCAAGTGTTCTTCAGAACATATTGCATCTTGGGTATTGGAAGCACTTCCGCGGCGGAAAGGAATACCGTAAAATACGCAGAATTATCGTCATCTTTATATACATAAAAATAATGAAAATTAGTATAAAATCAATCTGAAAGAAAAATTCGAGTCTATGAACATTATGCGAGAGAGTTTTCAAATTCTGGTGTAATAACTGGGAGGAAATATCGTAATCAATGAAAGCGTGACTTGACTGCGAGGGTTTTGATCCGACGACTTGCGGTTCCATCTCGTTGGCAAATTGAATTCTGTAACCGTTCATTTTCAGCACGCCGCGCCTCGCCGCGACAGAGCATTAAGCATTGAGCTGATCATTCTGAAAGATTTTCCATGATTTCACTAGACTTTGCATCCTGGAAAATTTTATACCAGATTAAATGTAGCATAGGATCGGATCGATTCAAAATACCCGTACAATCCGACCGAATAATACGTTCATCTATAATTTCCAATTTATCCGATCTACGTTCTTCAATCTTATTGAGCAGCGTATTTTCAATCGGTTGTTTGCATTTGATTATTTTTCTTCAATTTTCCTTTTTTTTCTGTTAAAAGTATTAATTTTCCTTATTTTCTTTTTCTTTTGGGTTAAACAATCGGCAATAGCCTATTATTTTATATTTTGACGGAATATTCCTCGGAATTGACCTAAGTGCAGATTGTTAATTATAAGATCCGGTAGTTAAGCAACGGTTTTCTCTTCGGAGTCTACTCAAGCATCTGTGTTCTAATTGATGCTACGGTGTTATTCTACGGATAGCATCCACGGCAGTTTGTTTGTGAGAGTCAACATCCTACCTTACGCCTACGGTTTCTGTTATCAGTGCTGAGCACTCGGAACGGTGACGATTGACCCTTCGTCGACGTTCGTCAAAATCTGTATAAAGGAAAAACTGGCACGGAGATCTCTTCGGAGTGATCCCTCGCGCATATCTTGCCTGAAGGAAACATATCGAGTCAGGATAGATCGCGGTTCAATCAGAATTTAACCTTAAGTAGCCTTGAGATAGAGTCAAAGCAAATGCTCTATTAAATAAAATTTTCATCGAGATAGGTTCGATGTGGCGCCCGGCGGAATACATAGTGGTGTTTGCGCGTGGTCAATTAGCATCAGTCGCGAGAATTATCAGGGAAAGGCGTTACAATATTTTCAATATTTAATACTGTTTTGATCGAGTTTATGTTTACTTGATCTCTAACTGTGCTTTCGATCGCCATACATTACAGATTGTGTTTCCAGAATCGAATATACTTCATTTATATTAGTTTTGAATAATTAGATTACTGTATGCAAAAAAAAAAAAAAAATACTGGGGATGGCATAATATACTTGCGCCAGCATGTAGGCAACCGGATACGCAGTGGTGATCAGCCGGCAGTCTAGTTTCAGGCGTGAAAACGTTCGAACGATTTAAAATTTCGAACTGTTTGATTTTCAAAAACCAATCATTTCTGAGCTAATTTAAATTATACTAGGATACTGTAATATAATCAATGATTTATGTTATCGGAGATGACTGATTCAAAGAAATCGTTGAAGAAATATTATTTTTAAATATATATTTTTCACAGCGTTATTAGCGACGATACAGAATTTTACAATAAGGCGAAACAAAAAAAATATTATAGAAATGATGATTGTTAATACATTAATTATATTAGATAATAATATTAGGGTTTCTTCTATTATATTAATTATATATTTATTTTTACTTTTTTTTTAATATATATATATATAAAAATTGGAAATGTCTTTTTTTGGTCTTATCCAAAACCGCACAGGCAGGCACGTTTTTTTCTTACTGTTTTAGATAAAACCGTCTTTTTATCTAATCCGTAAATCTAGCAAATTCTCAATTGCCAATTAATACGTTATGAAGTCGTTTCATCGCAGCGTCACAACGCAGTTACGAACAAATTGTGCCACGTAAAAAGTAAAGCTAACTTTGATTTTCACATGATTTTTTTCTCTTTTCTTTCATTTATCTGTTTTCATTTTTTCAGCATCGTAACGAATGCTACATTATATTATTTAAGTTAAAGAGAACCAACCAATATTTACAGAATAAATTCTCTTTACCGTTCAACAATTTATCATCTCAATTTATTTCTTTCGATTATATTCCAGTTTTGAGCGGTCACGTATCTTCGGAAGAAAAGAAAAAAGAAAACTATTCTATGATAGTATAAAGTATAAATATAAGATACAAATATCTTTCGCGACAAAACAACAAAAAAATTGGGAAAAAGAAAAAGATCAAACAAAAAAGAAAACTACAATGGCATTAAATAATAATATTTTGTAAATATATTAATATAAAATTAGGAGAATTATTTGATATTACATATATATATAATATAACATTTATAAAAAAAAGAATATCTAGGATACCTAGATTAAGTTTTGTTAATCTTAACTCTTCGACGAAGTACTACGTGAGTGCGCCAGACTTAATTATTTGTTAAAATTAATACGCAACAAAATGTAAATATTGTACCGTAGAATACGATGAGCTCCCGTTAAATTTGATGTTTATTTATGTTTTATTTATGATACCCCGAACCGAAACTCAATGTACTGGATACGGTACGAATGATTACACTTCGTTCTTCTATCTAGCTAACTAATTTTAGTCGAACTTTTAAAAAATACGCTACTGAGTTAACAATATATTCCAAACTGCAGTGTCCGCGATCTTCTTTCGACCTACGTAATACCATAATGTTCACTTTGAAATAATGTAAATTCGTGTATAAAAAATTGACAACAAAACAAAATGTAAAGGAATTACTTTCGAACACATCACATGTATCATCAATATCATTATTATTATTGTTGTTATGGTGTATTTCTTGTTTCTTTCATTTACTTTTTTCTAAAATAAATAAGAACATTCACTTTAAGCTCGAGGTGTTGTTGACAAACCAAACAAACCGATTATTCTTCTATCAGAATAATAATGAATTATCATTTTTGTCTCTTTTTCTTTTCTTTTTTCATAACAAGGATTCTGCGAAGCTGATAATAATTAAGATCAAGCGGTGATAGACGAAATGCGCGTTTACCCCAATTATATTTATAATACAATTCACGCAATCATCAAATTCCATTTAACAAAGTATTGAAAATTCCTTGAATATATATATATTTCAGAATTATCTAACTTTTTTCATTATCAGCCGAAAATTGAATTCCTTGTATTTAACAGTACGATATTTGCAGTTTATTTTGTTTTTCTTCTTCTGTATTTCTTCATTTTCCAAGGTAGAACCTCTCGCAATAATATATTTTCAATATTTTATATTGTTTTTTAAACTGTGCTTGTAATTTTTATAGATTTCACATTTTCTACCGGAATCGAATACAATTTATTTACTTTTTAATAATCAGATTATCGTATTTCTATTGTTCATTGTTTCTTTTTTTCCTTTGTATCTTTTATTTTTGTATTTTTTTCGGACCTTTTAAAGTCTGAACGGAGCTCTTTGCTCGATCGGTGTTGGAGCTTTGCCCTTCTTTGTTCCTGGGGTCGACGACACAGATGTGTCCGATGCCCCGGATGGTTTTCGAGTAAGTTTCGTTGTTGGCGGTAACGGTGTACTCGAGCCACTAGATGGTGTCCGTGTCCTAAATTAATGACAATTGTTTCAATAATAATGAAGAATCAAATCTGAGATAGCAAATAACACAGTTATCAAAGTAGCGAAGAGTGTTTGGAATTTAATTTCACGTTGATAATTCACAGTTCAAACTGCATAAACTTCACTCTTTGCTGCTTTCTCAACAAAAAAATATATATAGGAACACGATGTACAAACACAAATTATTTAGTAAAAATAAAGCTGGTAATTGTAAATTCTTGGTAGATCATTGAAGCCCGTGATAAGTCTTCAGAAAGAAGTAAATAGATCGAAGTAATCGATAGTATTTGAATAGTTTAGCAGATAATAATTGTTACGGGGATTAGATTATCCGGAGTATATAAGCCTTGGTAACTGATAATCAATACTTCTATTCTTTACCTAGTAGTTTGCTTGACGGTCGAGGGGATGTTAGTTGCTGAACTCGTACGGATCGAGCTGCTCCTGAGCATTTCGGAAAGAAATTGTTAGAGTTCATTGAAAGAAGGTAAGCAGTGGAGAAGCAGTACAAACTTACGACGCATTCTAATTATCTAATCTACAGATGATTTTCTTATACTAAGAACGTGCGAGATGATTAACGATAAGATTTCAACTGATCTGCTCAACACAAAAACAGACAAAGAAATCCACTGAACAAATCTACATAAAATGACACAGAAATAAAATAGACATCATTGCAGGACAATACAGTTCACAACAACTCAAGCTTGCCTGGTATAGGAAAGCATATTTTGAAAATGTGAGCATGACAATACTGAATCTAGCTTTGTTACAGCCTTTTAATTGAATTGTAGTAGAAATATTCGAGGAAATCTTTTAATTTCCCAAGAACAATTGAGAAAACTTGATCAGTTTTGGCTGAAATAAGATTGATTTCTGATCACAGTTGATTGGAATTCATCAAGAAAGTTAAAAGGCTGTAAAATGGGGACTAAAACGCACTCGTAACAAGTAAACAATCGTTTGATAACGACAACAAAGAAAATAATAGTTTGATAGACAAAGACATGCGATCAGGCATACCCAGTGGAATCAGTAGAAATAGTGGATTGGTTGCTTTGTGTTGAATGAGTTGAAAAATTGCTGATCGTAGACTGGGGGGACTTTATTTCCGGTCCAACGTAGACCGGAATCCTAGAGCGGCTGAACCATCACCAAATAAAAATCAGTTATCTGATTAGATCACGATAGTAGTGTACGTTGTATTTCCAAACATATTCATTTTCATATTATAAGCCGTGTAGATTCATATACACCCTGTATATGATTAAAATTACAAAGAAAATCATCCTTAAGCAGTTTAACGAACGAATAGTGGATACGAATGAATGAAGCCATGGATACCACCACCAACACTGTATGCATATGGGCCAATTGGGCCAATCGGTTCCTACCATTTTTTTTTTTTTTTTTGCAACACACAATACACAATACCCGAACCCGTGTATAATACAAGATGAGTAGATTCATCCGTGAGAAGCAGTGTAATAATTTATTGTTCATTTTCTTTACCTAATCGGTGTTCCGACACCAGAGAGGGTTGGTATACTCGACGCTCGGTGAATCGAGCCAAACCTAAAATTTTATATTACGCTGCGTGTTAAGGCATGTTAATTTATTATTCAGCAACCATTCGTTAATGTATAGCTGATTGCGAATTTTTCCTAAGGTGTATTGAGAAAAGGTAGAGTATTTTTTCCACGGTTCTTCTTGCTTTCGTCAATCAGGATCCGGTGAGCAAAATTTTCTCAACTTGCTTTTATACTAAAAACTTTTTCACAAAATTTTGCTTGCGAGTTTGACGATAAAAATGACATACAAGGAGTGGTGCAGTATAATGATTCATTATTCAAAAAACAAATTATAGTATATCGGCTGCAGGATTTTTTTTTCCAGAGATTAATTTACGCTAATAGAATAAGTCAATATTGAATTAATGAAAAATTCTATAGCCAAAGTGTGTCCAATTTGAAGAAACGTTGTCTCACTGATCAGAGTTCAGAAATAAAATCGGAGCACCCAGCTGTTGCATTAAACACATTATTAATTATTAATTATTCTTATTAATGCGAGCGTGAAAAGAATTGCAAAAGTAGTTTCTAAATATAATCGTTAATCGAAAAAACTGTTATGCACGTTTCTGAATATAGGACCAAGTATCAGAACTCATACGCTTATGCATCAAACGGAGTTATCGTGTTAAGTAATTAATGCAATTATAACACAATGTCGGTTAGTTTTCTCAAACCGTATCAAGTTTTCAGATCTGAATCTTTCCAAACGAGTGGAATTAAGCATCTTCTACAAACCTGGATGTGAAGCCGCCAGCTGGACTGACGAGACCCGTAGGCGTTCTTGGACGAGAACTAGACCCGTTAACTGGCGCGCCAAGGCGTCTACCAGAAATACTGTTGTGGCGACTGGACGTTGGCGTGTTACCTGTGGTGCCCACAGTTCTACGAGGAATGCGACTTGGAGTTCCCTCGTCTAGAAAAATCGAAAACAAACGTTTGTCAAAATATTCTATACCCTATTCACCCTCGCCTCTCTCGACTCCCACTCACCAGTACTATCCAGCGATTGAGTCGATCCGTAGCGACTAGGAGGCTTGCTACCTTGTCTGGAAACGGGTCTGCTGCTCGGTCTGCTCGCCGGTCTGGAAGCTGGCCTGGAAGCCGGTCTACTCGAGGGTCGGCTGCCTCCTGAAACGAGAATTTTCAGCGTTAGAGGATCTTCACCAGGAGCCTTCTCTAGCTCTCCGACAATCGACTTACCTGGAGTCAAAGTACTTCTGTACGGTGTGCTTGTTTTTCTCGCTGGGGGTCTGAAGGAGCTCTCGTTGTCGCTAAGACTGTCAGGTGTTCCAGCACTCAATGACGATCTTGACGCACGTGTCTGACCCATCGGCACACTTCGAGCACTGCGTTCCCTTACCTAGACGTGAGATAAAGCGGTGTTTAAACATGGATACCTATTGCGGTAGTGAAAAACTATTAGTTAAGCGTTTTACAGCAAAAAATAAATCAAGGAATTAGAAAATTGTCGTTCAAATAATACTCAACATTTCTCTGTCTGTGTTGTCGCAGTTACCGTAGACTTATTAATCGCAATAGGAAATTGGTTTACTTGATGAAAATTTATCAAATCGGTCTCAGTCATAAGTTATTGATAAAAACGTTGGAATTGTGAGTCTCTTTTTAATCAGGTGCTATTTTTCTTTAAATTGGATTAATTCAGAATGCATGTTCATTGTAATACATTTTCGATGATGAAAAAATGTAGTAATTAAGATTATGCGTACGTACCCACTGCTCGTACTACTTGACGATTGAAAAGTCTCAATTTCATTTATGGTATAAAAGGTAATTGTGATATGTCAAGTAATATTTGTCGTAGTCGTAGTAACTACTTCGGATAACTATTGGGATACTCGAGATATTTAGAAAATCATAATTGGAAACGGTAGATGATATCGACGTATTACTGGGAATGTCAACCTCGCAATACTTGATAATAAAGAAAATAATGTACAACTCTTTACCATAATTAAAACTGACGATTCTACAAAAATACATGCTAACTTACCATAAGGAGCTGGGAGAGATACAGTAGTTTATGGTGATTTGAGGTGTCTCCAATCAACGCCACTATGCACGCATTAATACAGGAGATTGTTACACATATTCATAAGACTAGAATATTTTCTACTCGATAATCCAGTTGCGCTTTTTGACCATGGATAAGTTCCATTACTGTGGCGAACACTCTAATTGATTTCAATTCGTTCAAGTCTTGTATGAGAGATGTAAATGAATATTTTAGACAACGTTCATTTTAGCCACTGACAAACTTGTCCATTGCAAACATGACAACGATTTTCTTCAATGAGAATAATAAAAAAAATCTACATCAGTTCCGAACCCACGTATCACTAAGAGGACAGAGTCAATGTCAAACAAATCCTATCCATGCTAGAAGTCGACCAAGAATAATACGTCCCTTCCTCGGGGCTGGGGAATACGAAAGAGGAAAATAATTCGAGGCATTGAAACGAAGAGTACTAAATCAGGCAAATCATTTTAAGTGAATCAACTGAAAATGATAATCGAAATGAATGGGATGACGATACGACATACATTCTCTTCTACACATTCAAACGAAAGTCAACATCATTATACCTGGTCATAAAGTAATGTCGATAACTGGTAATACTCCACCAAAGTGTCTTTTTTTTTACCAAAACACAAACCCAAACTTTGGCCGCTACCTCAAGGTTCACACTTGATGACAGAAATATTGTAGAATGTTTGCGAAATTTGAGATATCATCAAAATAAAAGGAAGACATGATTGAATATGATTGATACTAGTCACAAAAATTCTACAAAATATTCCTATTCTTGGGGGGAGGGTAGATCAAGAAAAATTCTCCACGCCAATTAGTTGGTGCATATATCGCAGGCTCACAAAAACAGATAGCAACACAAATAACAAAACAATCGTTTGATATCACAAGGATGATAGAATGGAAGAGAGAATTTCATTATTTACCCAGTGGTAAGAGGGTGCGTGCATGTGGAGAGGGTATGAGCACGGAAGATCCTCCTTTTGCCTCAAACTCTCAAATATCGGCATCAGCTGGTTCATGAACTCCTCCGCTGTACCATAAACCAAAAGTTTTACAACGATGTCTAGTTTCTATAATGTCTCTTTGACAATATATCGTAAAACTTTTCAATTTTCCTAATCGGGGGAACAGACAGTAACTTCATCGTCTGAAATTTCAACTCACATAACGTAGGCAATGTGTGACGCACTTATATCTGAATCGCAGAAGTATAAGCATCGATTACATTATAATTCGGATGATTCAAGAATATTTCTCGACATAACTTAGTAAGTTTTTATCTAGGCTCATCTCTTGCATCTGAATATATTTCCAGATTTGAAGGAATGGGCCTCGACTGAACTATTATAAAAATAAATTGAGTAAAACTTTGCCTGATCATTCATACAATTCACGAAAGTGCATCTGTGCCGGTTTTTCGTTCAAAACATTAAATTTGTGAGGAGAAGTGGATAAAAAAAAAAACCTATTCAAACATCACGCTGAAATCACATCTCCTGAGGTTTTAACGAAAATCTGCAGTGTGAGCGTTGTCCTGAAATTGATATTCCAACGAGATTCCTTCCTTACCAGTGTACCCAAAAACAATAATACCCCTTGGGTCTGTCATAAAAACGTGACATACCCAAGTTGTGACACAAATCATAACAAGCGACTACGATCAACTAAATACCATTACACTTAATCCGTGCTCATGCAAAGTCATCTCGTAAACTCTTCAGTAAATAAATTAGGTACTTACCAACAATAAAATGCTGGGTTCTCTCATGGCCATGTACCTCGGTTATTGAGGACGTAAAAATCGTGAAAAATGCGATGAATATGCGATATCGTGAATGTACGTAACGAAAAAAGAAGAAAAAATAAATAAAATTCATGTGCGACAAATCACATACAAAAACTTGTCAAGTAGATTCAAGCTAATCACTTGCCAAGTTCAATATGCAAATTTTGCAACACTTAGCGATTATCTTCGACTGCCGGTTGTTCGTTGCGTAATGAATGAAAGTCCATGAATGAGCAGATATGATTCCTGATGATTGACTCTGGCGAAATGATATTCTTTCGGGTCTGTCAATATTACCTTAGTAATGGGCCCAGCAGAGGATATTGGCGTACGTTGCAGGGTAGAGTTTGGACTCGGTTTGGACCTGAACGCCGTCATAGTCTGGCTGACGCCGTCCGCCAATATGAACTGTTCCCGTAGCTCAATGTTCGTCCTTCCCTTGGCTAGAGTGTGTTGCGTGCACGCAGTTAGTAGGAAGGCGTTACAGGATGCCAAGGATTTGTAGGAGGTGCCAAATTTTTTTTTTTTGTACAGAGAAAGACGGAAATAATTTCAATGATACATGATAATTTGGATAGAGAGAGAGAGAGAGATTTCGTCGAAAAAAAAAATTAAGAGAATAGATATTTTTACAAATTCACAATACCGAATAATCATGCAAATGGATAATTTTTTTTTTTTTTTCAAATCAAGTAGGTAAGAGAATAAAATAAAGAGTTCGATATTAGAGTAAATAGTAATAGTGTAGTGTATGTGTAGTGGATTGATAAAAGGAAAAAAAGAAAACAACAAGTTTAGAATAAAATAAAGAAAAACTTAATGTAATATAAATAATTAAGGTCTTTGAGAGTTGTGCATCAGTGTGTATTACAAGGTTTGAGATACTATGTTATCGGCTTTGAGAAAGTCTAATGAAATTCTAATGAAATGTCATACTTTTCTATTGTAATACAGACTGATATTGTGGGGTCACTACATTACAGCTATCAATTCAAAACATGATGTTCCGTCGTGTTGAAATCAATATTCGTCGCTGTAGATTTTGTTAAATTAAATTCAAGTTTCGAATTGATAGCAAAAACACTAAAACATAACTGAAAAATGTCTGTTATAGAATCCATATTCAACTCCAATACCATGCTACATAGATTTGTTGGAAAACAAAGAAAAAAAAAACATTCTCAATGACGAGACATAAAAGGAAACACGAATTTGGAATTCACAAACCATACCATACGATGAATCAAAACCAGGACGACTGATTTGAGATGTAGATGAAATACTTGTAATAATAATTGTACAGCTAAGATTACCAAATTCCCTCATCACTTTCAATATAAACTAGAGCTTTTTAATAATAATCGAAAAACGTTAGTACACGTTACTTAATTATAATTTTAATCTAAGTTTTTTTTTACCAGCCAATATCACACGACTACGTTCTTGAACTTGATAAGTATCGTATAATGGAATATTTGTACTAAGAATTTACTTCAGCTACGAAATGTTAGAAAAGGGATCGTACAATTTCTATAATTAGTATTGATCACATAATTAATACGGTTTTCGATCAGAAGTCAATGAAAAATTCATGTTCTATAAAACCGCTAAGAATAATGAATAAACTAAGATAGAGATTGTCTAAAGTTAACGGAAATTAATCCATAAAAATTACAAACCAAAGATATAATTAACGATTAAAGAAACAACCACCCAGTACAAAAAACTTATTTCACATGCAACATGGATTTACGCCAGTTTCACAGCTGATATGTAAATGAATGCGAATGATGAAATCGAATTGATGTTTCTCATTTGTATTTACATGATTGATAGCATTTTTCAGCAATTCAACATTTATTCCGTTTAGATGTTTTTTTCATTTACCTAGCTTAATTAATTCCAGACAAATCAGGGCATATAATCCTGTGATAAATAATAATTGAGCTTGTAGAGTGGCAACGTGCCTACTTTTTGTATAGCTGTGTGAAAAATTTCGTATTTCAACAAGTGCATGGGTACAAAGTTAACGTTGGTCCGTCTGATCAAGCTTTGCATATCAGTTGTGAATAAAATAACGACATGCACAACAGCCTCACCGAGTGGGCACCAGCCTTCGTGCTGTTCCGGTTTGTTAGGATCCGGTATTGGCATTAAAAAAACTAAACCAATTAATGTGATAAAATAATTATAAGATTATTACGATTAAAAAAAAATTCGATTTCATGCATGGCAGTCGATTTGACAGGTACAAAGCAGTCGTGATTATACGGATATTGAATCAATTATCAATTATTCAGTGAATAATTATGTTTGGAAAGGTGCATGACGGGGTTTGGGAGGGTGGAGTGAGAAAAAGCAATAAAGTTTATGTTAGTATTGGGTTCTATCAACGATATCACAACTAACTACAATTATTTTATAATGCTGTTAATGCTGTTCCAAAAGAAGATTGCGTTCAAAATTCAAAGTATCAATTCTGATATTTATATATTATACAAAAAAGAAAAAAAAAATGAAGAAACTCTGATGAATATGTTCAAATTACTCTCTTGGCAATTACTTTATTAGCCAAGCCAGTTTTGACCATTTTTCAGAATCAAATGAATGAGAAAAATAAAAAGAATAAAATTGTATAAAAAATCATAAAACTATCTGAATCTTCTTTTGTAATAAATACAATTTTCTATCAACCATAGTTATCCCGATTAGGTAGAGTATAATTAGAACCAAAACTTCAGCAACAAGCTAAGCAGAAGCAAATATAACATACACACACTTCGATTTTTTTTTTTTTTATTTACCCATAATATTTGTATTATGTTGTTGATTATTTTTGTGATTAATGATAATTATTGTTGTTACCTCAGGAGCTGAGATCATACACACAAACACACTATAATGTTATAATATTATTGTGAGAGCCCAGGCACAAAAACATTTCATATATTATACTAAAAACGCAGAAAAACATGTAATTATTACGAATACTTGATTACTTGTAACATGTAATAATACATTTGTTATTAAAGTATTAACGAGTTAGCAAAATGTTTTTGTTTTCATTCGAGCAGAGCAAATTAATGCTGATGAACCATGAAAGATGTTAAATATAAAAGAAAAATATTTAATATGTATATAATATAAAATATAATCGATTAAAAAATAAAACACAGAATTTAATGCGTTTTAAAACTAGCAAGTAACAACCAAACGTTTAAACCTGCCTCTTATTTCGGGAGTGGGAATAGTCAATCACTATTCTTCAATTTGTCGATAAATTAATCGCTTCTAAATAATACCATGGTTTGTATTTTCATAATTTCTCTATCGTTGTGTCAAATGAAACTGGTTTCTATGTAATCTTAAATTCAGATCCTATATTTTATCCGTTTTGTTAGGATTTCGTGGGCAAAATAAATAACCGAATTCTGCCATGTCGAAGCTAAGTTGATGTGAGAATAGAAAAATAGTTAGAGTTTCGTTTTCCAAATAATTCACAGGATGAAATTATAATTTTCGCCTCGATACAGCAGAAATTTGATTTCAATGAATATTATTTAAGCAATAATTTCGTTAAAAATAAACATCTAGTTGTTTTTAACGAAAACATTGCTCACTAAAATTGGAAATATGATGCCCAACCATCAAAGATCCAATTTTATTTAACATAAAGAAATTGTATCAATAATAAAATAATATAAAAGTATAAGTTATATAAATATGTAAAGTAAACTCACCGCGACAAGGGTCGTTCTTGACGAGGAACTCGTCCAGAGCCACCCAACCACCTCCGACACGTACCATGACGGTAGAACGGAGGATACGAACAAGGCGCAGTTTCTGACTGTCACCAAACTGCGGAAATAAATACAAGACATTAGTGTGAATACTGAAAGTTCAACAATGAGATCCAAAATATTTATCATCGATATTTGCATACCCTGTATTTCCCTTCGCCGACTTGGAACACCCTGAACTTCTGTCTACAGGTACAGAGCATAACGAGTCGTTTGACTTCGTCGTGAATCTTGTCCGTGTCATTCGGAGGTCTTCGCTCTTCCCAGTCTGGTCGTAACGCGGCAATGAATTCCTTCCAATCGATAAGGCCTTTGCCGTGACGATCGAACAGATCAGCAACTGCGCCCATCTCGAGACGCGAGGTTTCAAATTCTGTGAAAAAATAATGTATATGAGTGTCAATATTCCGTTGAATATCATATCATTGTTCAATGACTCTACTCGACTTACTGGTGTTCATAATTCCTTGCATGAAGTCCTCTCGAGGAATTTGTCCGTCGTTATTCTTGTCCATCTTTCTGAACAGATCTGTGAGACGGGATTTCTTGTGGTTCATGAACTTCAGGAACTGTGAAAACGTCATGAAATAGCATTCGTTAATATTGTGATTCGACGAATAAGATCTTTATTCGCAACTTACCCTCTTTCTCCAATCATCCCAGCTGAAGTTTGTAACGCGATCAAGTTCCTGAATGTAATTGTACTTGTCCTGTAGCCGGCGTTGTCTCTCCCACGCCAACATCCAGACGTGCCTCCATCTGTCCCAGAGAAGCTTGACTCGCGGACTACGGAACTCTGGTTCAGCTCCCTTACTACTCGTTCAAAAGGCGATACAAAAATGTTTAGTCAATGACAAATTATTCCAGTAAAAATTTTGAGTCGTAATTTAACTTTTACTACTTCTTCGGGTCGGCTTGAAACAGCCAAGAATAAATAATCTTAATAGACAGGTTCTTGTTCAGATAAGTGATTTTGAAATCGTATTGGAATCAAATTGAAAACTATAAACGACTGGGAATATTGACGAATATAAAAACAAACTGAAAAACCGAAACCAGTAAAGACCAATAAATTCAACGAAACACACACAATATTTCCGCAACCGTAACTCTAGGAAAATGATATAATGCTAGATAAATATAACTAATTAATGTAGTAATATAATATCGTTCGATGAATTTTTTAAGATTAATTATTGACGAACCTTCCTTTTGGTGGGAAGCGTGGACCAATGTGTGGTAACGAAGGATCTGGTGTTCGCTCGCGACCTGGGCTGGCTCGGCTAAACAAGAACATGCGTCACATCACTCAAAACACACTACTCAAATCTGTTTGCGAAGTAGAGTAGTCGACCAATGGCACTGTGTCTCAGACAGCGGTTGAATTGTACGTGTATTTTCTGAGTGTATTATCTCCACCGTATAATGAATGTAAAAAAATAATTGTTTGAAAATAATTGTTATGTTAACTGTTTGCGTGAGAAAATTAAATAAATTTATCGTAAGTCGAGCAAATGAAGCCTCCACCCTACAGGAAAATTATTTTTTCGAAATTAAAATATCTAATTGCCGCAACTTCTGCTTCGAATTTTTTCAAACCGTGTTCAATATTTTTACAAAATATAGGGATCTGGGCATGAATGATGAACATATAAACATTGATTATCACTATGTATGTACATGATATAAATAAACGTTAGTATTCGTGCAGCACGTGACATTGAACATCGTGTTAAG
This sequence comes from Euura lappo, assembly GCA_018257835.1. Lineage (NCBI taxonomy): Eukaryota > Metazoa > Arthropoda > Insecta > Hymenoptera > Tenthredinidae > Euura > Euura lappo. The sequence continues at coordinate 18,743 of JAEUYN010001783.1, forward strand.
GACTTCGAAAGAAGCTGTGCGTGTGAAATTATAATCGTTTGTTCTCTGAGAGAGTGAGTGACGGGTAGTGTTCGTATATTAGGAATAAAAGAACTAGCAATTCATGAAAGAGGTAATACCTTCCACGCCTTGAGCTCTGCGCAAGGTCTCTGCTTCCTTTGAAGCTAAAATATGGTAGAATAACAAAAAGTTAACACAACGATAACACAGAAGCTGATCTGATGTAAGCTCAGTTTTGATCAATGAAATCATCTGAATTCTGAACATAAATGACGTGAACTCGACTCACAATAAAATATGTGAGATTGACAATGAATGTTGAAAATTTTGTGTATGATTATAAATGGCAAAGAAACGTAGTTCGAAATTTATCTAACGCTATTCAATCAAAATGAACTCTAATGTTGATGACAAACCTTTGCTTTCGTAGCGGAGGATGCTCGTATTCGTGGTCATAATAGTTGTCCTTACTGTTGTCGGTAAAGTAAAGCCAGTGCGAAAACAAACACAAAACAGACACATGCAGTATGCACAAAAATCAAGCAACAAGCAAAACTTGAATGTAATTTGAAAAATCTTCGAAATTTATCAATCTTCTTGCTGTTGAATTTATTCATCGTTATAAAATTATGTGTCACAATGACTATATGGAAGGCTAGATTATCGTATGACGAAGACAAAAACATTAGCAAAAAACGGGAACCACGAGATGCAGATTTTGCAAGTGCACGTATGTATAATCAACGTACCTTGGTGTGGTGGACTTTGGTCTGGCAAATTTGTTGCGACCATCTTTAACAGCCTTTACTTGACGAGCCTTGCATACGCGATCGACTTCGTTTTGTCTTCGACTCGTATTCTCCATGAATTCGCGATGATCGGTGATCAACTCCTCGAGAGTAGCGCGATCGTCCGGAAGTGGTTCAGCTTCCAAGATATTCAACGTATTCTCCAATCCTCCGAGCCACATAAGGAGCTCTTCCAAAAGGTTGTCCAAATCCTGTGAACAATGATCAATCAATATTTGCGTTGAATTCTCAAAAGCGAGAAAGAAATGTTCATTCGTCAATGTCGAATCCTTTACCTGCAGGCCTTGCATATGAGTTTCGAGCCTCTGGTTTCTCTGGTGAGCCCAGGTGGAAACTTCCTCCCACCTTGACTGGATGATCGTGATCCAGTGTTTAATGACTGCCGCGCCGTCGGGATGTGCTTTGGCAAGAATAGCGTGCGCCAATTCTAGAGTACTGTCCTTTTCCACTTCCTTAAACTGAAGTTCACGGAGGAATTTCTCATGGTCCATTAGCTGGTTCCTGCTCTCTTGTTCGTCTTCGGGTAGTTGTCCCGCGAACCTGAGCTTCATTTCGGCGTCGCTGAGCCACTCGAGAAGAACGTGAACAGCCTTATGAAGGCGTTCGGCTTCTCTGAGGGCTTCTTCCAGACGAGAAGTCTTGTTTGTAGAAAGTCGTGTCACATTATCCCACAGAGAATTAACTTCCGTAAGTTGCGATCTGATGGTGGATGCGTCTTCCTGAGTCGCCTTAGACTGGAGGTCGTGACCTGTTCTGATCACGGATTCCATCTGTGAGGCACGCGAAGCCAGGTCCTTTTCGAACGATTTATGTTGGTCGAAGAGATGGGTCACTGTGTCCAGATCTCCGTGCAGTGGTCCGGTCTCGGAAAGCTGCTTTTCAACTTTCCTAAGCCATTCGAGCAGAGCCTGAATAGCGTCCTTGAATTGACCTGAGAACAGCAGAGCCTCCTCAAGTTTCCGTTGCCGGTCGACGCTCTTCCCGCAGACTGTTGTCCACTTGTTCTTTAACTCGTTCAAAAGTTCCTTCAAAGCTGCTTCGTCAGACTTTGGCGCCTTGTCCTTCAGGGCCTTGCCGTTCTTCATGGTTGAATCGTACACACCTTGCTTGCCGCTCAAAGCGCGTTGTACTTCGCGGTGCTTATTCAGTCTAGACTTTATCTTCTCTGGGTCATTTCCGCCCACACCGTCGGCAGCGACTTCGTCCAAAGTTTTTTCTATGTCTTCCAACCAGTTCATCAGGTTTGACCAAGAGTCGTGGAACTCTCTGGCTTCTTTGTAACCGTGATCCAAGGCTCTGGTCCGTTCGGCGGATTTAGAAACCACTCGCTCCCACCTGTGCTGCACACTGATCAGCAGATTCTTGATCAAGATCACGTCCTGCTTTTGGGAGAAGTACTTCAGATGGGTTCCCTTCTTGTCCAGATTGAGCATCGTCTCACGATGAACGCCAACGTCCTTCTGGAACCCTTTGTGTTCCTCTATCTGGCCAAGAATAGATTCCATCACTCTGGAAACGGGCTTCAAGTTGGTCAGAGTCTTCTCCGCGTTTGTTAGCCAGTCAACGAACGCCTGTAAAGCGTCGTGAAACTCGGTTGCCTCTTTCAGTGCAATTTCCAGTTTGATTTTCTTGTCGCTTGCGCGAGCTGTGACGTTGTCCCATCTCTGTTTCAGGGTTTTCAGATTGTGATTCAAACCACCTGCGCTAGTCGCTCCGGCACGTTTCAAGTACTCTTGTCCTTGTTGGAGAACAGTCTCCACCTTGGGCCTGTTTTGTTCTAACTCGTTGTAAACCTCCATGAATCGTTCTAGCTGCTCAGACGCCGTTTCTGGTAAACCGCCGACCGGTTTCGACGCCACGATCATGTTATCCACGTCGCCTAACCAGGACAGCAAGTCCTGAATTTCGGCGGTAAAGGATTGCGCCTCTCTGAGAGCATCTTCAAGCTCTCTTTGCCGATCAGCAGCTCGTTGGAGCAAATCGCGCCAGCGCCTGTTGAGAGTTCCAAGTTTCTCCGCTGTGGTTGATGCCTCGGGAGTGCCTTTGCCATCTTCGATAAGCTGTCGTCCGGCGTCGTTCAGAGTATCTACACTCGTCTGATGTGCTTGAATATCGTTAACGAGAACCTTCAGTTTGGCCAGTTCGACTTCAATCACTTGAGGATCGCCGGCTACTGGTTTCAGATCTTCTAAGGTGGTGTCAGTCCTGTCGATCCATACAAGAAGCTCGTCAAGAGCGTGTTGGAATTGACCGAGTCTGAGCAACGCGTTTTCGAGCAATCTCTGCCTCTCCACAACTCCACGAAGCAGTCCGTCCCATCGGCGATTCACAGCTCCCAACGGTTCCTTTATCGCAGCTGCTTGTTCGGAAGATGTTCTTTCGGTAAGTTCTGCAGCTTGCCTGTTGTAAGGAAAGAAGCGATTTGAGATAATTCTATTCTTGAAAGGATTGCTGAAAACCAACAAAGACCAAGATTCAAACCAACAAAAAGGTGTGATTAATCAAGTTTATTGAATTTCAATTGCTCTGGTTTCTCCAGAATAATTTCCAAATTTTGTGTTCACGTTGCTTCGTTGAATTTTTATTGTGTTGCTAAAAGTTTTCTTCTCATACAGAGAAACAAATTTGTCAAAGCTATTGAGATTGATCGAATGTATGTATAGAAGTAAAAAAATCACAATAGAGCGTGCAATTGAAGTAAATCAAGCTAGAAGAACATTTGTTTATGGGATTATATAAATCTAAGCCATGCTCTAGCTACAGCGACGATTTAACACAGAGACATTGACTTGCCTTGTGAGACTTCTGTTTTCAGGAACGCCAAAAAAAAAAGTTTATCAATATTAGATAAATGGGTTCAATCAGGTCAGTGAATGTATAACATAATTCTCATTATTTGGGAACATCTGGACGATCTTTTGGTAGAAAAACACCACACTGTGGGTTTGCAACGGGGCTTTTATATTATGTACAACAAAGAGACAACAAAAATCCAACATACCTGTTCAGCGCTTCAACTTTCACCATATGAGGATCAACTTCGGCTTTGAAGGCAGCGAGCTGTTTGATCTGTTTCTTGACCTCGTCAATGTCGCTACCCAGAGTTCCCATAGCAGCGAATTTGTCTTCAGCTTCTTCTAAGAACTCTAGAAGGTTGTGAAGTGTCTCGTGGAACTCCATAGCCTTCTCCATAGCATCGATCAGGTTTTCTTCGCGGCGTGCGTAAAGAGCCGTTACATTGTCCCAAGCTTGGTCCAAGTCTTCCATGTGCTTACGCACCTCAGGTTTGTCGGGTTCGCCACAAAGAACCATCAGCTCCTGTCCGGAAGCCCTGACTTGTTCTACATCGGGCTTCGTCTGATCGATTTCTTGTCTAATTTCTTGGAGGGCGACTTGCTGCTGTTGGATTGCAGCAGGTTGAACAGCGGCAGGTGCTTGACCAGCAAGGGCATCCTGCAGTTCTCTCAACGTAGCCATTACTCCGTTCAATTCGGACCAGAATTTCTCGGCGATAGCCAGAGTCTCGTCCAGGTTCTTTCCGCGATCATTTGTGGCCTTCTGCACCTCGGCCCAGAGCTTGTTAAGTTTCTCCAACTTGCGTTTGATGTCCTTAACAGCTGGATCAGCCCTGTTACCCGCCTTATTGATCACATCGTCGGCGGCCTTCCTAACGGCGGCGTAGGCTTCTGATCTTTGGGCAATGTCGTCGGCCAGAGCCGCGTTATCTTCCATCTGGTCACGCAGCCTTGGAGGATGAGCACTGACGGGCTCAGCTCCGTTGACTTGATCGGCAGTCGAGGCGAGAGCCCTAAGCATGCCTTCCAGTTTATCAGAGAACTGGGAAGACTCCTGCAAAGCTTGTTCCAGCGTTTGTTGCCGACCACGTAGTTCGGCACGCAGGGCGGAGTATCGGGCGTTGTCGTTGTCCAATATTTCCTGTACCTTAGCCCCTTCTTCTTCGTTGCATAGCTTAATGAGAGCTTCTCCAGTTTTGTTAAGCTTCTCGACGAGCGGTTTGTGCTCGTTGATACTTTGGATCAGATATTCGTTCTTATCTTGTTGTACAGCGATCAGGTCAGGCCTTAGAGCTGGCATGGGGAGCATAGCGACTTGCTGCTCCGCCTCTTCTAACCAACTGACAAGACCGGCGTGAGCATCTCTGAGATGTTCAGCCAATGGTAAAGCTTGTTCCAAGGCGCCTAGTCTGTCGGATGAAAGACCAGAAACTATTTCCATAGTCTCACGCAGATCTTCCATCTTATCTCTAATCGTTGAGGTATCTTCGTGCTGGGCGTTTTCTCGGATAACTTTCTTAGCCGTTGATATGACATCTCTGACTCTTCCCTTCTGGCTGGAAATATCGTCGTTAAGAGCTTTGTGTTCCTTGAGTTGAACCCTGATGACTTCAGGCTCGCTACTCGGGGGCTCAGCCTCTCTCAGTTGACCGTCAACTTCTCTGAACCAGTCTAGGAGGTCGTCGATGTCTCCTATGACTTCGAGGGATCTCTGCTTACTGAGTTGAATCCTCTCTGCCTTCCTCTGAATTTGTTCAGCAATAGCGTCGAACCTCCTGTTATCTCTGGTGACGAGTCCTTCGATCGTCGCAGCTCCTTCGCCGGGTGAAATTTGGCAAAGTTGTGGCCCAACGGTGTTTATCTTGTCCAGAACAAGTCTGTACTCCGATATCTCCATTTCCAATCGTATAATTTCCTCCTCGTGAGGCTCTGCGGACTGTAGAGAAGACTCGGCTCCCTGCATCCAGTCCATCAGTCGGTTGTGGTTGTCATGGAACTGCTGCACCAAAGGCAAAGCCTCTTGCGCGTGTTTCAGAAGGTCAGAGCCTCGTGTGACCAGATCGTTGAATCTACGTTGAAGTGAATCAAGCTTGTCTTTTAGTTGCAGAGCTTCATCGCCAGAGATGTGTTTCATCAGTTCAAGACCAGAATCGACGGTGCTATCGACCTCTGTCTGTCGTGTGGATACTTCCTCCGTAAGATCGGCAAGATCTTCCATCTGCTGAAGCAGTCTCTCTGTGTGAACAGCCAGCACACGATACTTCGAAAGTCTGAGCTCCATGTTTTCCATCCAAGCCTGTAGGTCTTGATAGGTAAGCACAAGATGTCTAAGTCCTTGTCTAGAGCGTTGAAGCAGACTTCCGAGCGAGTCAGAGCGGTCTACCAACGCGGCGTATCTATTAGCAGCATCTTGGAGTTTGTCCGCCAGCAGGGCAGCTTCGTCCTCGCCGACGAGACTCATCAGATTGCTAGCAACATCCGTAAGCTCGCTGAAATCGGGTTTCTTTGATAGAATATCGTCGTGCAGCATGTCGTGCTCCTTGACGCGCTGCTGGATCTTTTCTTCGTCGGTTGGCACCAATTCCATGTCTTTCACCTTCTTCTCAGTCTTGTCTAACCAGATGGCTAGAGGTATTAGTTTGTCTTGGAACTCTTTGGCCACAGCCATGGCTTGTTCAAGGGCGTCCATTCTCTCGGCGGCACCGTTGGTCAAGGTATCGAATCTACCCATAAGATCCTTGAGTTGTTTTTCAATAACTTTACGTTCCTTTGGATCCGCTCCACCAGCAACCTCTTGTCCCATCGTGAATAGGGATGACATTGAATTCTGTCTGTCCATCAACATCTTTTTCAGGAATTTCTGCTCCTGTAGCTGCGCCTTGACGACCTTGTAGTCGGAGGAAGGCGGTTTTTGATTAGCTACCATTTCTTCCGTGTCAGCCAGCCATTTTTCTAAACCATCCAATGCCTCTTGGAACTTTCCGGACTGCAGAAGACCAACGTCAAGCTTGCGGTCTCGTTCGTTGAGCTGCGAAAGAAAAGTAAAGAATTACAGAAGGAACAGAATAGATGTACTACATAAATTGACAAGCGGTTACTTCGTGCCATTGACGTATTTTGAAATAGATATTATCCATAGCGTAAAATAATCTGCGCTAACGAGTGGACAAGAAAAAACTGGGCCATTGTTACCACTAAATAGATTACCTCTCTACCTCAGTAATAATGAGATTACTCCTTCTACTCACTTTGCCTTTGAGGTCGTTCCATTTCTCATTCATTTTGTCCAGATCTTTTTCGATGCTGCCTGTGTTCACGTCCCTTCCGGCGCTCTGGACGAGCGATTGACCGAGGCGATTGCAGTCATCGACGGCATGTCCGATCGGTTCAATTCTGTTTGTTTTGAGATTCCTGAAATCTTCTTGCAGTGCTCTAATGGTCTCAACTTCTGATCCGATTGGTTTCAGTTTACGAACTTGTTCATTCGCATCGTTGATATCGTCCATAACGTCGGCATGTGCGTGATAGAACTCTTGGAGTTTATTCAGAGTATCGTTAAGAACCTCGTCTCTGTTTCTTGCACGTTCGTCAAGCTTTCCAAGTTGACGTTTCAACGTCTCGACTTGATCCCTGGTAGCAACTGTGTCAGGAGCAAATCCAGAGTCCACTAATCTCTCGCCGGAACTTACGGCATCAGCAACCTCGTCAGAAGCTTTATTGATCTTGTTGATAAGCTTTCCAACATCTTCAATCTGGGCACGAACGACTTTAATCTCTCGCCCAGGTGCCTTCATCGCTTCCAACTCCTTCTCAAGGTTCGACAGATCCTGGACAACGCCCTTCACTTGGTCGTTGAACTGCGCGACTGCCGTAGCCGCACTCTGGAGTTCGCTACATCTGTCGTCCAATTTAGCTTGCAAATCGTCGATACGATCGGTAACGTTGTCAACCTCGTCTTGCAAGTGAGTTGCGTCCACTCCCTGTTCACCGGCAGCATTCACCAAGTCGTTAGCCTGTTGTCTCACAGACTGCAGTGGTTTCTTCAAACTTGCCGTTTCTTCTCGCAAATTCTATGAAAAAATCCAACGATATGTTAAACTTTGTTGTTCTATTCGATCGCAATTTGATATTGTCCACGTCCGAAGTATTCTCTTACCTTGATTCTATCGAGAAGTTTCGGGTCTTTGGATGCCCCACCGAGTGCGTCGTGGGAGGCAAGTTTATCTTCGCAACGCTGTAAGCCGTGTTGTAAATCGCGCAAGTTTTCACTGAAGTCAGTGAGGTGACGAGCGGTGTCTTCCAGAGATTGAGTCCTCTCGAGCACATCTGGAAGATTAAATATTTTCTCATTGGGTACTAGAAATTAGTCATATATTTGAAAATCTCCCTATTCTTACCGTTGTTCAATTTGTCCCATCTAGTTTTCATGGCGCTCAGTTCGTTCTTTACAACATCTTTGTCAATGTCGCAGGCGCTGACAAAAGTTTCTCCGAGTGTCTTGTTGTTCTCAAATTCGCCCGAACGTTTCCATACCTCGTTTCTGAAGGAGGATAATTCCTTCAGCTGCTTTTCGATATCTTTACGCTTGAACGAAGCTGGTTTAAGACTCTCGAGTTTGTCCTCCGCTTGTCTCAGCCATGGAAGGAAAGTATCCTGAGCTCGGTAATACTTCTTACAATGTTCGGCACATGTTTGCAATCTAGTTTGCCTTTCGACGGTATCTTTCTTTAGTCTGTCCCATTGCGAGCCCATCTTGTCCAGGTCTCGTTGAAGCGAACGGTTCTCAGTTTTCTGGGATCGTGCGAGCATGTCACGTCCTCTGTTCAACAGCATTATCACCTCGTGTTCTTTGCTCATCACGTTACGATAAACGGGCTGAAAAAAAAACTCGTATTAAAAAATCATTGACTCTAGTAGAATTTAGTACTAACGAATCCAAAGTGAGACAAACCTCGTGATGGTCGAGTTGTTGTTGCAAAATCTCTCTATCCGCCGAGACCAATAGTTTCTCCGACATGTTCCCAAGCTCGTCGGCCAACCATCCCAAAGTTTTGCTGCAAGATGCTTCAAACTGTCTGCCGCCTCGAAGGTTCCCTTCGACCTCAGCCTTCCTGTGGTCCAGTTTCTTCTGTAGATTGTTATACAGTTTTCCAACAGCGGCAAGTTTTCCTTGTATCTCAGATTTGGAAGCTGGATCGCTCAAAACTTCGCACAGTTGGGCGCCCGAGGCTTCCGCATCGGCTAAGAGCGGTCTTTGACCTTCGAGTTGTCTCTCCAGATTCTCGATCTTTCGTAATTGTTCTTCGGGATCTTTATCCAGTGGAAGATCATCGAGATTGTCGGAAATTCCTTGCAGAGCATCGCGAAGGCGATTGAGACTCGCGTCAAACTCGCGACTGGTGTCAACCGCGTCTCCCAGGCTCTGAGCACGCTCCTCCAATCTTCCGAGCTGATCGGCCCAACGTTGCAAGACACTGTTCAGTTTGGTATTGATCTTCTGACCGTCGGGTGAATTGACGTTGATTCTAGCCAACACATTCTCTCCGACTTCGGCCAAGTGGTCGAGCTGCGGTTGTTGAGTTCTGAACTCTTCGCGGAGAACTTGGACTTGCTGAACTTGACTAGCCACCATTCTTGGGTCGGATGAAATGGGGCCCAAAGCTCCGAGCATTCTCTCTTTAGCTCCCAGCCAAGAATTAAGACCCTCGTAAGTATCGTGGAACTCTTTGATGTCCTCCAAAAATTTGATTCTGTCCTTGCATCTGTCAGAGATTGATTTCCATCGGCTGGCAACATCTTCTAGCTCGTCGTTGAGCCTGTCCGTTCCATCGGCGTTCAATTTGCGTCTCACAAGATCGCGAACTTGGGTCCTTGTGCTGTCCAACAGGGACTGCTTCTCGTACATCTCTTCGATAACGATCTTGATCTGCTTAGCAGTTTTATCCGCCTCTTCTTTTGTGGCGGGGATCGTTTCCTTTGGCAGCTGTCGCTGTACCTGAGACAAAAATATTGATAAAGTATGAGAAATGTTCAGTATTAGGAGAAACGTAGATAGAACCAAGTCGCTCACCTTGTCCAAAAATTGAGACAACGTTTTCAGATTATCAAGATGTTTTCTCAGCTCTTCTTTGAGATTGTCCAGTTCGCTTTGACGATCCGTCAATCTAACACCAAGCAAACTATAACGGTTGTTAATTTCAGATAGTTGTTGTTGAACGGGTGATAATTCTTCCAAGTGGAAACCATCCTGGCTTGATCTTCGACTGCTGAACCCGCTGCTACCACCTGGAGATACCGGACTTTGAGCCGCATAGGGTTTAACAGGGGATGGTGAGCGACCGTCTTGCGACGTACGACGTACTACAAAAAAAACAAAGAATAAACAAAGTCAAAAATGATGTGCGATGACATGAACGTAGTGCAACGAAAAATAGGTAAAGGCTGTGAATTCATTAATCAACTTCGATGAACTTGTCTTGTGCGTTACTTACGAGGGCTAGTGATGTTCGGTCTCTTTCCAGGACTGGTGCTTCCTCGTCGTCGAGTTGGACTTTCGCCTCTCTCCTTGAGCAGACTGTCATAAGATATTCCGAGATCGTTGACCTTGTCAATGGTGTTTCCGTAGTCCCTGTATTCTTTCTGGATAGGTTTAAGCTCCTCGGCTTGTTTCTTGAGTATATCAAGATCTACAGCGACGGGTTGTAATCTCTGTACTTTGTTTTCTGTCGCACCAAGCCACTCGATAACTTGATCGCGTAGTTTTTCGTAAGCGGTGAGTTGTTCTGCTCGAGACTTGCTGAGGCGTTGTTTCTCGTCGAGAAGACTGTTCAGATCCTTCCATTGCGATTCGAGAGCCTTGATTTTGTCTCTGATCGGCGCTGCGTCGGTGATATCTTTCTTGCTGACCAAGTTCTTTCCGTTTCTGATCAGATCTTCAAAGTTACCACGCTGGTCTTCGCGCTCGTCTATTATCTTAGCCATTCTTCCTTCATGGTCGGAGACGTTGAGCTTGCTGAGTTCTCTAGACTCAAGGATCTCAACCATGTGAGAATACCACGCATCGAACTTTGATGTCTGCGAATTGAACTCACCAAGACCCTGAGCAACCTCGTCCAGGAATTCTCCACGACGAATAGACTTCTCCATCAGTTTTTCAAACCGGTTTTGAACGTCTTTCAGTTTACTCTCAATGCGCTTAGCGACACGAGCATTACTCGAATTAATCAGCAAGTCCTGAGCACTCGCAGTTATTGCATCTACGCTCGGACGATGGCTGTCCAAATCGGACTGAAGTACACGTTGGTCCTTTTGCTGTTCTTCAAGGCGTTCTTTCTGGAGACTAGCTGGACGCTGCAGATTCCTGTGGGTGAAGTAATGACAAATCTCATTACAGTGAATCTCAACCAAGGGTGTATTAAATTTGTCTGAAAAAAAATTCTACTCACTTGAATTGGCTCTCAGCGTTGTTGAGCCAGATGACTAATCCATCGAGAGCATCTTGAACCCCTTGACTTTGTACCAAGGCGGTATCCAACTGCTGGCATTTGTCAGCCAAAGCATTTCCAAGTTGTTTGTATTTGTCTTCGACCTCTCTCACCGGTTCTTCGAGTTGATTTGCTTCGGCAGGTGTGAGTTGCCCGTCAAGAGATCTCAACAAAGCGGACAAGCTCGATTTCACGTTGTCTACAAGCCGTTCATTGGCAAGGAACTCGTTGTTCAATGCCTTTGCCTTGCTAAGTTGGTCTTCTACTTGCTTGGGTTCGGCGGCAACAGGCTCTGAGAGTACCTGTAGTATTCTAGGCTCAACTTCTTTCAGCCAGTATCTAGCTTTTTCGAGAGAATCTCTGTAATCGCGTTGGCGACCACCGACTCCGGAAAGTCTGTCCGAGAGGGCATTAGCTCTTGAAAGAAGGTCCTTGTACTGTGCCGTGACGATGGAAACTTCACTTCGCACAGGCGAGCTCTGGCTGGGGTTTGGCTCCTTGTGCGGCAGCCGCTGAGGCAAGCTGGTCCTGAAGTCGTTCAACACCTGGAGATATTCTTTGCTCTCGTCTACGAACTTCTGCGCCGCCATTGTGATGAATCTCAGATCGGCTTGGTGCGCGATAACGTCGCTCACAAATTCACGGGTCTGATCAGCGCTGCTGCTCAGCTTATTTAGGTTCGAGAGGGAGCGTTCCTTGTCTTCGAGCGTTCGTCGCGCCTTGTCCAGCCACGTGGAGAAGATCGATATTTCGTTCCTAGAAAAGTGAGTAAATAGTATTGATCATTCAATGGATTGGATTCACACGTTATTCTTCCAATTAGTTACGATATCGACGTACTTAAATTTGCTCAGCTCGTCGCTGGCTCCGGTAAGACGACGTAGTAGTCTGTCTGTTCTGTCCGTGGCTCTGTCGAACCTGGTTTTCAGGGCACGACCGCTCTTTTCCAGAGTAGCGACTTCGTCGCTTGACAAAACGTCGCTTCCTGTAAGTACGACTTGTCTCACTTGATCCACGCATGACGAAACTGGGCGGTTGTGAGTCTCGAGGTCTTCTTTGATTTGCTGAAAAAATGAGTACATTTTATGTGGCGAGTGAAAGTAATGTGCTATCAAAGAAAAGAATTTGACTTTCTACTAGACGAGGATCTCACCTTCATCACGTTTATCTGATTTCTTAGGTCCTCTATGTCCTCTTTGACGACGTCTTGATTGGCCAATTTGTCTTCGACTTCTGATATCCATTGCAGAAGTTTAGTCAATGTTTCGTCGCACAGTTTGTATTTTTCTTCAACTGCTTGCTACAATGATGATTAATATTTGTCAGAAATCGAGTTCAAATTTCAAAGAAAATGCAGATATAAGATAGAATTGAGTAAATATAAGATATGTAGAGAAAAAAAAAAAAAAGATAACGACATCATCACCATCTTACCAGTGATGTGATGTTCGTATTATCAATAATATATCCTTAATATTTATAAATAAAGAAAATAAGCTTAATGCAAACTCACACATGCAAGCACGAACATACATAAAACAACACATACAGTAAATATTTTGTGACATAAAATAGATACAATAGTGAAAAGGTAGCTTTAATTTATCTGCAAGAATGAAAAATTTTTAAACGTACTGATCTTTCATGGCATAAAATAAGCGATAACATATTTAAGAAAAAAAAAAGTAGCACAGGCGGCTTTATACTGCTGGCAAAAAGAAAGAGAATTTTGTTCATCAAGCAAATAAATTAAAACGCACAATAATGAATGGTGTGACAATGAAGGAATCGTATGTAATGTGGTATATAGTATGTTTTTTCTTTACTAAATATATAAAAAGGAACAATATGGCCTGAAAAAAGTCAATGATTACTATATAGATTTAATTGTTTGTTGTGTAAAACAAAAATTAGGAACAAAATGATTTCCAAAGTGTAAAAATTATATTAAAGCATAAAACGACAGATAAAAGTTAAAATTTGATAAACAATTTTGAGGGAAAAAGATAATCTGCTCAATGTAAGCGATTTGAAACTTTATGTTACTTTGAGTTTACATTACGTAAGCATTTTTACTCAAATCCTGAAAATTGTTGATCAAATATTCTAATTCTTATGTTAACTTCATCCTATTATCGTGAGACAATAAGATGAGAGTATTAAAAAATAAAGTAAGTAAAAAATCAGTAATAAGATCTAAGATAATAAAATATCGAAATTAGCTTTGCTGATGCGATAAAAAACGATTTGTGGATTAATGACTTTTAATCAAAGCGATGTTGAAGGATTTTTGTTATGATGTGCACGATGCGTCGCATGGCTGTCGACGTGCCAGCAACTGCACTACTGTCAGAGCACAACACAGTTGTTAGTGTCAGGTCAGGTGGGAGTAGTTGGTCTTTTTACTAGCCCCATGTTAAATGATAACAAGCACGGAGGTGTGGGTGACGTGTAACATGGGCACACTGTAAAAATGAGACAAAAAATGGTAAGCGATTTTCTTTTTTGTTCTGATCAAATCTGACAAGGGATGATGTACATACATGAAAAATACAAACAATTCGACTTCTAATAATTAATGAATGATAAAAACGGACGAATCGATTTATTGGTAAATATCTCGACTTTGACAATGGTTCAGTGATATGAATTTCAAGAACAATAATCACTCATCCCCTGGCAGCCAATTCAAGGTCCATGCAGGACCATGCCACCAAGCTCCACTAATAATATTTGAAAAATAAATTGCTGAACTATTATCGTTTGTTCTTGTAATACGTAAGGGATAATATAAAAATTTTGAAGCAAAATGCAATAATCCTTTACCTTCTAGCAAGCTATATAATTACTTATTGTCAATAGATTTGTATAAAAATGTTGACTTACCCTTGCTTCAGCAGCTAGGATGTACCCGCGTTCCAATGCTTTGACCAAGTCTAGACTCTTGCCTTCGGGACCTTCGATAAACCTGCCTGCTACTGGATCTACCCTGTCTAAGCTTATCGCCTCTAAAAGACTCGTTATACTACCAGTTGCGGGATCTTTAATTACTGTCGTCGACGGATCAACTAAGCCCGATTCTATAGCCTCTGTTAGTGTTAGGCGCTTACGATCTAGTACGGACGTTATAACAAATGGATCGTAGAATCCACCAGTGGTGGGATTGTAGAGGCCGAATTGTAGCGCTTCGATGAATGACAATCCTCTTTTGGGTGTCGCTAAAAGGCCGCTTTCGACCGCTTTTGGTAAAGTGTGCAGTTTTGACGTGGCTGTATCCAACACATTGCTCTTTTCACTGTCCATAATTCCTTTACGGAAGGCTTCCGGTAGTTTGATTAATTTCTTCTTCTGCAGATCTTTGATCAAAGCCGAATCTGGATCGATGATACCGAGGGTAACAGCCTCCTTCAACGTCAATATTTCGTTAGACTTGGGGTCTCTCATCTTGCCAGTTTCGAGAATCAAGTAACCTTTCTCCACCGCAGTTTCAAACGTGAGGGGTTCGCTCAAAAAGACGTTTGTCTCTTCGAATTTCACACATTGGGAGGGTACTTTTCCAATCTGAGATTCGAACGTGACTTTCTTCGAGGACTCGATCACGCTTTCGCTAATCGCTATGGTGACTGTGACAAATCTACCAGTTCTAGGATCTTTGACCACCGACGTATCCGGATTGAGTAATTCGTATCGAATCGCTTCTTCCAGCGTGCATTCTCTGACACCCTTGTCCTTGGGCGAAGCTTTCTGCAACTCCAATGATGTTCTGCGTTCCGCCTGATGAATTAATGGCTTGTCGAGAGTCACTATTAAGCCACGCTCCAACGCAACGTCAATGTTATAGGCGCGTTTCGTTTTGGGATCGAGTACGCGGCCTTTGGCCACGTCGATCGTTCCATCTTCAATTCCTACTTGCAGGGATTTAATTTGTCCGGTAGTAGCATCTTTCAAAGCTGTTGTATCCGGGTCGATGAGACCGATAGCAAGGGCCTGAGGTATATCGTGAAATTCGTTAGCTATCGGATCGACAAATTTACCGCTGTCTCCGCGGTAGAGTCCGCACTTGACTGCCTCCTCTACTGTGAGCGGTTTTTTATAAGGCACAACCAATCCTTTCTTACGTGCCTCTTGTAGATTGATGACTTTACCAATTTCAGGAACAATGTAGGTACCACGAACAGCGTCGATAAGGCCATCGGTAATTGCATCGGATAAAGGTACGTATTTATTGGTCTGTGTGCTTTTAACTATGGAAGTTAATGGATTTATAAGTTCTTCTTGGCAAGCTTCGGCAAGGGTGAGTTTTCTCGCATTTGATGGATGCACGAATCTACCAGTTGGAATATCGTACATTCCCATCAGAATGGCTTCGTATATTCCAAATCCTGCGCTTTCAATATCAACGATTAATCCGACCTGTAGAGCGTCAGACAATGAAATGGAACAGTTTGCTCCAGGCTCTCTAAAAACGCCGGATCTTCGGTCGATAACACCGGCACGACACGTTTCTGCCAGTGACAATAATCGTTCCGCCCGTTTATCCCAATAGCATGCGAGTGTAGGGCTGATGACGCATTTTCGCATAGCTTCGTGCAAAGTGACAGCTCTGCCAGTGCTTGGGTCTGTGATCTTCCTCGTCTTGTCATCGTACAATCCTTGATGGATTGCTCTCTGCAGGGACACAGCTGCCTTGTTGTCTATGAGAAGTCCAGCCTCGTAAGCTTCCTTCAAAGATATTTCCAAATTGTCTCGAGTGAAGTCTTTCACACGGCCAGTGATTTGATCGATACATCCGCGTTGTATGGCTTCGACGAGAGTTATTTTCTTCAAAAATCCGGTTCGTGGATCTTTCACCGTTACAGATTCAGCATCTATAAGATCTTCTCTGAGAGCCTCGATCAAAGTCAAGTGAGCGCCAGTTTGAGGGTCCAAGAAAGTATCGCTTTCCTCGTCGAGGATGCCCTTGGATATCGCTTCACTCAGGCTCATAGGACGACGAGCTTCTACTAGTAATCCTCGTTCAAACGCTTCGTGGAAATCCACGCTTTGACCTTGCTCATTTGTTATCGTTCCGGTCTTTGGATCTACTATAAGTTGCTCTATAGCTTTGTTGAAAGTGATTACGTATCCGCTTGGGTCTCGGACGATTGCGGAGGTCGGATCAATCACACCCTTCTTGATGGCTTGATCGGTGTAAAGTTTTTCATGAGATTCAAGGCTGCTGAATTTCCCGCTCTTAGGGTCATAGAAACCCTTGAAAACTGCCTCGGGCAGAGATATTTTACGCTTCGCTGGGACTATTAAACCTCTGTCTAAAGCGTCGTTGAGTGTCAGGGAAATTCCAGTTATGGGATCTACGGCAGTTCCACTCTTCGGGTCGATGAGACCTTGTTTGATGGCGTCAGCGAGGGATATTATGTTTCCAGTTCTCGGATCTTTGACTGAGGAACTTTCCCTACTGATCAAACCCTTGGCGATTGCTTCTTCCAGAGTTAATTTCTCGTTGTCGATTGTGAAAATTCCTGTTTTAGGATCGTAGCACTGATGGGCTAAGGCTTCTTGCAGAGTCCATGGTTTTGTTGTGGACAAAATGTAACCCTTTTCATAGGCGATATCCAGTGTCATAGAATGTGGGACGAGTAGGATTCCCTTTTCCAGATCAACAAGATTCTTCTTCTGAGCATCGTGCAGAGGAATAACGCTGTCGTTCCTCTCATCTTTGATTTTGATTGGTCTTCCATCAACGTAACCGATAGCCAAAGCTTTACGAATCGTCAGTTCCTCACCGGTCATGGGATTCAAGACAAGACTAGTTTTCGGAGAGTAATATTCCTGGACGATAACGTCGATCAAGGTGGGCACAAACGGTGTAGTTATGATCAGTCCTCTCTTCAGCGCCGCATCGAAAGGTACGAGTTCTCCGGCTTTCGTATCGCGCAAGCGTCCTTTACTCGGATCAACAAGCTTCACAGTTATCGCATCATCTAAAGACATGAACGAACCTGCCGCAGTGTCTTGGCACTCTGTGATAAACGCGTCAACAATTCCCCTGCGGACCCCTTCTTCTATATCGATTTGTTGCTTGGTCAACGGATCCTTAATACTTCCAGTTTCTGAATTGTACATGCCCTTGTGTATGACTGCCTCCAAAGAGATCGGCTTCCTGAGTCCAGAAACAAGGAACCCTTTTATGAATGCGACTTTGATGTCAATTTCCGTTCTAGTTTCAACGTTCACAATTACGCCTCTGTTTAGATCGACGATACCAGTTTCGACAGCCTCGTCAAAGGGCATTATTTCGTCGGTACTGGGATTTCTTATGCTGATAGAATCTGCATCGATGAGTCCTGTTTCCACAGCAGCAGCTAGTGTCAGCGGTTCGCCAGACCTGGGATCGTGAAGTCCACCGCTATTTGGATCGCATATACCAGCTTCAATGGCTTCTTGGAGAGTCAGCGAAAGCCGTTCGTCTTCGACAATGTGTTCAGTTTCAATGATCCAGCCGAGTCTGATTGCTTCGAAGAACGGTACCTTCTTTCCAGATTTCGGATCCACCATGTTGCCCAAATTTCTATCGACCAGGGGTCGTTCAATTGCTTCTCTGAGGCTGACGTACTTCTCTGATTTGCTGGATAAATCCTTGACCCAGACATTTTCAGGGTCGAATATTTGCAGGTCGAGTACAAATTCGTTGAAGCTGACTATATTTTGGGTCTCTGGATCCACGAATTTGTCTGTATTCAGATCGTACGCTCCTTGCTCGGCAAGAAACTGTGGCGTCAGATCCTTGGAAACGGTCACCTTGAACTTTGGTTTCACCGCGACTTGTCTGATCACAGTTTGACTGATTATTTCGATGCTTTCGCTCAGCTCGATTCTACGCTGTTCCAAAGCCTCCTGTAGGGTGTATGGAAGTTCTTGGTCCCCAATAACGATTCTGGTTACCCGAGGATCGATTTGATTATTCTCAATAGCCAACCCAAGCGTGGTTTCAACCACTGGCTGATCACGCTCCGGTGATTTCCTTGTGACCCCTATTATTTCATGTGTAACTGTTGTTTTATGTCTCTGACCATCTTCTTGGTCTGGAGATCTGCTCGAGACTATCTGAGCCGTTTCACGAGGATACTTTTCTTCCGGCTGACCAATTTCTTTGACAGGAGACAATGTTTGTTTCTTATCAGCACGGCTCTTGACAGCATCGACGACAACTTTTCCAGCGAGAATAGGTGCTGCAACGATTGCTAATAGACCCAGTTTAGCGGCTTCGGTGACCGAAATCGAACCACCATCCTTGTCTTTCAATTTTCCTGTCTTTGAATCGAGAAGACCTCTTTCAACGGCCTCCTTTGTGGTAACAGACTCCGCCGTTTTCACATCGTAAACTACAGAATCCGGTTCGATAAGCCCAACTTCTAAAGCTTCCGTGAAATTGTACGATTTCTGTGTATTTGGATCTCTGAATTTGCCAGTTTCTTCGTCATAGATAGTTTCGACCGCTTCCAACACTGTGAGAGTAGAATTTGGCGATTTCTTAGGGGAATCTGACGCGTCGCTTGACGAAGATGTATCCAGGATGCCTACTTCTATGGCTTTGGAAATCGGCATAACGTCCCCGGTTCCAGGGTCCGTGTACGTTCCCGCGTTCATGTCGACCAATCCTCTAGCTACAGCGTCGCTGAACGTCATCTTGATGTCTCTGGTTGTGAATTGTTCTCTTTTCTCAGATTCGTCTCTGACTATACCCCTCTGTTTAGCTTGTTCCATGGGTATTATTTCCCCGGTGTTTATATCCTGTATTTCAGTAGCACTCAGGAGTATGTACCCTGACAAGAGTTCGATAGTCTTTGTAGTGATCGTGTGATACGAAGTAATAGTTTCAGTCACAGCGGTGATAGTAGATTCGCCTGCAACCTGCGGTTTAATCACGAGCAAACCAGCTTCAACGGCTTCCGAAATTGGAATCGGTGTGCCAGTTGTAGGGTGCATAAAAACGCCTTTGTCTTTATCGATCAGTCCCGCCTCCATCGCCGTCGCTAGATCAATGCTGTCCGGTGCTGCCGGATACGGAAGTGCCATGATGAAGTTATGTCTGATAGCTTCTTCGACCGGTAGGACTTTTCCAGTGATGGGATGTTTGATTTCTTTCGTACTTGGATTCACAAGTCCTCGCTTCAAAGCTACAGGGAAGGTCATTCCAGCTGGTGGCATCTGGCTCTGACCGGTCGGTTCGTGCACTTCGAAAAGTTTGCTCTCAACAGCCTTAACCAGAGTTATATTACCGTCCTTTACTCTAACCAGAGATTTATCTCCGTCTACGATGTCTTTTTCGATCGCTGTTTCCAGCGTAATCTTCTCGCCATTGATGTCAGTGATCTTTGACAGAGGATCGACTATCTCGCACACTATCGCTTCGTGGAGTGTGAGATGTGCTCCGGTTTCCGGATGGATCACTTTACCTTCCTCAGGATCGAGGAGACCCTGATCGTACAGGCTGGGTAAAGAAAGGCTTCTCGCCAACGGTACGAGCACGTTTGCACTCTCAGGGTCTAGTATTCCACGCTCTAAGGCTTCTTTGATCGTCAGTACGTCTCCTCTTTGGGGGTCGATTATTTTACCGCTGTTTGGAATGATTCTGTTAGTGTCTAGAGCTTCGGTCAGTGTGAGTGGCTCTCCATTTTCACTGGTGATCTTTATGGTAGTTTCCAAGATTTCAGCAGTCTTCGAATCAATCAGACCATCCTCTAACGCGTCTTTCGGCTTCATTATCTTCTTCCGCATTTTCTGCAGCACTATCGGTCTTGCCTCTCTTTCTGGACTTTGAGACAGTGACCTAGCTTTGCCAATGGTCACCTTGTACTTCGGTTCTGTCGTCACACGGCCTCTCGTCTTCTCACCCAAAGAAGGTCTTGTATCGTCTGCGTCATCCAAGGAGATACTTGTGGTATCTAAAATCTTCACTTTCACTGATGAATCTGGAACCGCTGATAACTTGTGGAGCTCTTCAGGTGTAACGATTCCCTTTTCTATCGCCTCGTTGACAGGAATTTCCTTTCCTGTCTTTGGATCAGTGACAACGACGGTAGTCGTGACAATTTCAGTCCTACTCACAACCTTGTCAGGTGAAACGAGACCGCGTTCGACAGCAACTTCTCGTGGTATTTTCTCTCCGGTTTTAGGATCTTCGACCATTGCTTTTTTGACGGCTTCTAAAGCTGCGGCTGCAGCTACCAAGGGAGCACCTAGCACCGCGACAACTCCAAATTTAGCAGCGTCGGCGATGGAAATACTCCTCCCAGTATCGTCTTTATAAACGCCTGAAATAGGATCCACGATTCCCTTTCCGATCGCTTCTTTGATTCCGATCTCTTTCCCTGTCTGTGGATGTTTCACCACTATGGCTTCAGGTTGTAAAGTACCTTCGGTGATGGCGCCTAATAGCGTGGTAGATTTTCCCGTCTCTGTAAATATTACTAAGGCTGTAGCAGGGTCGTAAATAACTCCTTGGGCTACTTGGAGAGGTTCAAGCGTGGACAATTCTTCGGTACTCTTTATTTCTGTGAGGCTAGACGGATCGTCGAGTTCCGACACGACAACCTTGTCCGGCCCACCGTAGACTTTAGTGATTTGGAACAATCTGTGAGTCGTCATGTCAATCTCTACCGATCTCTCTTCGAGAATGACCAATCTTTTGGCGATGGCTTCTTTCATTGGGATTTTCGTCGGCTGTGTGTAATGACCGGTTGAATCCAAGATGTTCTTCTCTATACTTCTCAACAGGGATATTTTCCTGCCGTTATTCGGGTCGACAACAACGCCGGAATTTGGACTGATGATTTGAAGCTTCACACACTCTTCGAAGGAAACTAGTCTGTCTGTGCCAGGGATGATGAAAAGCCCTGTTACAGGGTCGAAAAGCTTTTGCTCGATCGCTTCGGACAACATCCATCCGTCGGACGGCAGTTCAAAGACCCTCCTTTCCGTAGATGCTCTTTCATTTTCAATGAAGTCAGAGGATTGTATTTGTACCAACGTACTAGTCACAGTAGACGAAGCATTGTCCACATCCATAGGTTCCGGATGTGTAGGTTTTCGCTTTGGTTGTGCAGAACCAAGCATCTCTTCCTCTCTGCTTGGCCCTCTCTCTCGCTGACCAGAAGATGGAGACCTGCGTCGGGTGGTCGTTGTAATTTCCGTAGATGTCGTACTCTTGACTTTCTTGGGCGACGGAGACCTGCTCTTCTGCGATAACGGCGACCAGTCTCTCGCGGGTGAGGGAGACTTCTCTCTATGCGAAGTCGAAGACCATTCCGTCGATGTTGTCGAAGTAGATGTAGCGCTGGATGTGATTGTAACACTGCTAGTGCTAGCGCTGACCGGAACAGGAGTAATCGACTTTGTAACGACTGAAATTTTCGTTGGAGATGGGGATCTCTCTTTTTGTGGAGGATGAATTTCTCTAGTTATGATGGTGGTCGTTGTGCCAATAGCCTTGCTGGGTGATACGCCCCTCGGAGGTCTGACTGGAGGATTAATATTAGCCGTAACAGTGCTTTCGAAAGTCATTTGCTTAGCTGGAATGTCTCTCGTCTTTTTAGGAGAGGCTCTCGCGTCCTTGTCTAGCTTTGGATCGCTCACTAGACCCTCCTTGATCGCTTCTTGAATAGTCACTACCTTGCCGTTATCGGGATCTTTGAATTCTCCTGTCTGTTCATTGACGAAGCCTTTGGTGATCGCCTCGCTGTACGTTATTTTGTAATCTCTGGTTATGGTTTCCCCAGTTTCTGTCACAGTTACGTACCGCTTTACCGTTTTTGTCACGGTTTGAGTCGTAACAGTGATATTAAGCAAACTAGCTAGCAGCGCGGCTCCGTCGGGGGTAATAAGGCCACGTTTGATTGCTTCTTCTAAAGGCACTGGTTTTTTGCTTCTAGGATCTAATAATTGACCCGTCTTCGGATCCAACAATCCGACTAATACTGCTTCTAATACACTAATTTCTTTCCCATTATCCATAACGCCGATTCCTCGGTTCAACATTTCCAGTACTTCGGGTCTAACGTGGCCTTGGCTCATAGCTTCGTCCAATGACACTGTCTTTCCGCTCTTTGAATCGATGACGAATGATCCGCCAGACTTTGGGCTGATCAGACCTTTGAGCAGCGCCGTGTTCAAGCTAATAAATTCATCAGATATAGGATCCTTGAAGCCGTCGATATCGAATATGGACTTCTGTGCTACGGAGGTGATCAGACCTCGATCCACAGCCTCTGGGATTGTAGATTCCTCGCCAGTTAAGCTATCCCTGAATTTACCCTCAGGCAAAACGATGCCCCTGGCTAAAGCGTCAGCCAGAGTAAGCAGATCATTTTCTTTGGTGTCTGACACAGATTTTATGTGATCGGCGTCCAAAACTCCGCGGGATACAGCTTCCAATATTCCTAACTTAGTCTGGTGTGCGGGACTGGCGATTTTACCCTTATCGTCGATGATCTCTAGATCGCAACAGTCCTTCAGAGTCATGGGTTTGACGATCAGTTGCCTCCTCCTGGCTTCTCTCAACGGAAGTTTTTCCAGAGATATGCCATGCATGTATCTTCCCAACTTTGGATTTATTATACCTTGCGCAATAGCTTCGGACACTGTGAGTTTAGTGTCGTTCTTTGTATCGACGATCTCCTTAACGTCGGGATCGATTAAACCCCTCTGGATTGCCTCGTCTAAAAAGTACACCTCTCCCGTGTTTCTGTCGATAATTTGCCCCGTCCTTTCTTCCACCAAGCCTTGCGAGATTGCATCGGACAGCGCCAAAGCACCCCTCTTTATTTTTACAGTAGTGTCGATTCTTATTAGATAACCACGCGAATATGCTTCTTCGATAGTAATCTGTTCTCCGCTTATAGTTATAAACTGTCCAGTTTCTGGATCGAGTAAACCCTGTTTCATCGCATCAGCAACGCTAACTCCTGAAGTAGCTACGTATGTTACCTTAACTCTGTCGTCCCCTCTTTCCGCGTCGGTAAGTTCCCTCTGAATGACTTCCAGGAGAGATACTTGACGACCGTCTTCCGTTACGCCGCAAGGACCTAACAATCTGTCGGCAAGATTTACGTCGATAATATTAACGCGAGCAGCCTCGTCGATAGGCACGCTAGTCTTGCCGTCGGGGGACGTGGCTATTCTACCCGTCCTAACGTCGAGTATTCTGAGACTTATCGCATCTCCTACTGTGAGAACTTCGCCGGTTGCTGGGTGTATTATACCCCTAGCTTCGATTATGTTATCCGTACCGATTCCCTCTTCCGCCCTATGTATTCTTTTGAGACTTCTAATCTCACTAAACTGCATACTACTTCCAGACCACTGAGACTTTGAGGTCTCAGTGTCTGCGATTTTCGTCGCATTTCCATTTGTTGTGAGACTACTAGTGCCATGTGGCCGTTTCAGAGGTGAAGTTTCCCTAGGTTTTAACTGTATTTCGTTGGACGAGGTAGTCGCGGTCGACTCGTGACGTTCTGATGTGTACCTGCATCGTATTCATTATTCAATTATTCAACTGCTTCTTAATCCTGAATATCAGTTATGAATCTCTTATTTCTTATCATTATCGGTTTGTTATTTCGAAAGAGGTCAAAACTCACTGTGATTCTGTGTAATGTGTCGTCGTCGAAGTATATCGTTCTTCGCTGGATGTGCTTTCATAAATGTTGAATTCAGTCCTGAACGTTCTCAATGGTCGCTGCTCTTGGAGAGCACGCTGAAACAGCAACGATAATAGGTATGTTATCGTTAGCATTTTCGGACAACAAAATTATCATCGTACACAATGTGTATCGAACGTCAATTATTATACAACAAATGTTTCAACTGTAAAATCTATTTTAAACTTGACTACACTTCTTCCATGGCACTCTTCCAACAATTTACTCAACCACGTCAAGCAGGTGCATAGTGTCAACTTTTTATCAGTATCACGCTAGCTTGCGAATGCTGAGCCAGCATTTTTCTTGAATATTATATGAAAAGTTTCATTTCAACGGAACGTTTTGCGGATTTAATTCTGATATGGGTCAATTAAGAACAAACTTTGCTGAGTTAGATAACTATCAATCAACACAGCCAAATTATTTCAATACTTGGATTAAAATTAATATCACAGTGTAATTATTTTTTAATTAGTTTTATCCACGTTCTTGTTTTGAATTATTTAATTATTTCTGTTTTAACTCTCTGCAAGTACCGAGATGTTATCATCTCTATCGCAAATGATTAATGGATTTCTATTTCACGAAGCGTAACCAGTTTTGCGCAACTAAACACCGGCACCGGGTTTCATTTATAAGTTTATTAAGTAATTTTCCTCAATATTCATTACATGTGCTTCTCTCGCAACATTATCCTATCCTTTGCAACACACTTTTGTGAATAAAAAGTTCAGCGAATCGAAACAAAATATCGTTCATCTTCCGGTTGACGAAGCACCAAATCGAGGAATGCTCAGACTGTTTAGTTTCAATACTCAACGAATTTCCTGCACTCAAAATTTCTTATCAAACGTCATGAAGTTTTTTCATACAACGCAAAGAACAACAATGCACCTGCAGCAGTGGCCGATAGCTTATCAGTTTTACGCACTCTGCGAACAGCACAAACAATGCAATATCAAGGTGTAAAAAATCATTTAAAATTCTTGTCTTTCTTTGTTCAAGAAGCATCGGCTGCATACAGACACACGCGGCTCTCTCGATCGAAAGTCTATGAAAAACTGAGCCGTCTGACGCCATTCATGAAATGCTGACTATTTATAAGTTTGCCTTCATGACAGCCGGCACACGTGGAGAGGCACAGAGTTTGGCCGACTCCATCCAATGATATTTTTAAACTGAAAGAGAAATACACAGACAACCTATTGTATAAAATCTGAGATGCATGAGTATTGTGACCCTAGATCCTCCGCAATATTTCTAATCGGACGGTTCTTGTACACGTGTGAATTTCCGGCCTGTATTCAATTCTATCTAATAAGCTGTGACTCAAATTTTCGCTTGTACGGATCGTGTGCGTACTCGAGTTGAATCAAGTGGCGCCAGAGTAAACAAAATTGTGACAACTATTAAGTAAAATCAGTCAGGTGCTTGGAATAGCCGGTGACATCATAGCAAACATAGCAACCTGCTCCACTGCCGTGAACTTGGATCTAACTCCGATTGTTACATCACCGTTGGATTCCTGACGTTAGAATTACAACATTTGAAAAACTATTTCTAGTAGCCTTTGGAACCGCATCAGTGTTGCTAATTTCTATTTTAACGGCTCTCGGTATTATATTCTGTGGCTGTGTTAAATTCTTCGAGTCAATTTCAGCGATACCATTCGAATACATTACAAGAGAACTGAATCAGGTAGAAGTAATCAATTTGCCTGGAACTTTATAAGCTATAACATGGCACCCGGTTACATGGCGATAAGGAAGGCCACAATGGCATTGTTGCTGATCTATATCAGCGGATGCATCAATATTTCAAACCTGTGTTCACGTTTCAAGGTTTCGTACAAAAGTTGACTTGGAATATTTGATTACCTGTTTTACGATCCGTTTATTCAATTTCTCCATGTTTATTTCATGTACTGCCTACACTATAGCGATTAATTATAATCAACTTCTTCTCGTTAGATAAGATATCACATCACGGAATGATGAGACCGTGTGGTCACTAAAGAGGTCACTTTCGTATTCACGTTTCTTACTATAATTCACATTTTACTGACCTGAGTCAACTACGTTTATTTATACCGGTTCTAAAGCACAGTTTATGTACATACGTAATATACAATCACAGAGATTATGTATGTTATGACACTGTCATCGATCGGAGTGTACGCACTTGCATTAAAAAAAAAAAGACATTCAAAGTTTTATTTCTTAATTCATAAAATCATATTCCATGTATCGATGAACCGCTAACTATATTTCTTAACAACTATTAACGCAGAGCGATGCGAACGGCACAAGGCTAGTCGTGACACTGACTTGGAGAATGGTTGGTGGACGGTTGAGCAACGCAATACTGAGAGTGGGCTCAACACTATGTTATCACTCTCTCTCTCTCTTTTTTTTTCTCCGTTTCGGAATCAACAAACGATCTCTTCTTCCCAACTCCCAGAAACACGCCGTCATATTTATCCAATTATTATGAAATTTGACAAGCTTATTCACACATTCGATAAGCTTATAAATAAGATATCGGAACATTGTCATTACCCATATTCCAGTAGTAGATATCATAAACTAAATCTAAACTCAACTCAACAGACTATCCGCAACTATAAAACGAGGATAGTCTTTCTATCTCCGTGGTTGATATGTCGTTTTTTAAATGCGAAGCGGCTCTAAATGGTCGATGTGGTTAATTAATGGAATAATTCAGTCTGAAATTTGAATTTTATACGATTACGTGGAAACGGGTATTCGTAAAAACGAGCTTATCAAGTCACGTAACACACAGCCTTGTCAATTGGTCTGCAATTTTATTCACAACTTGTAGTCCCGGTGATAATTATTGTATCGTACAAGATCAAAGAAAGTGTACTAAGCTATAATTAAATGATAAAATTTATTATCAGATCTACTTTATTAGTAATTTCCAAAGGTGTGATCGAGATTACCATTTATCTGATTCTCATTTCCCCCGCCACTCTACGGCAATCGAACAGCATCGTAAATCGATTGAATAATTTTCACATAAATAGCTACAGGTATGATAATTTGCATTCTAGATAAGATTTTTTTTTTCAATTCATTTACAAACAG
Organism: Euura lappo; assembly: GCA_018257835.1. NCBI lineage: Eukaryota > Metazoa > Arthropoda > Insecta > Hymenoptera > Tenthredinidae > Euura > Euura lappo. Next base: position 45,639 of record JAEUYN010001783.1, read on the forward strand.
AACTGCTGCAAAAATTTCATCTAATCATTCCTTATCTTTTGCTTCACGGCAAGTGACCACATTCAATACCACTGGATGCTGATTACAGTATCTTTTCCTTATTTCTGTGAAGTATTCGAAGACAAGGTACTCTGATTGCACTGAAGATAACCGGCAAACGAAGAAAGTAACGTTTTTCATCGGGTTTAATGCGTGTACCTTTTGAAAAAATGCAATCTGTGACATCAGAGAGCGGTATGAAATTTTACACAACCCACATTTCCGTGATCATTTATGGTAACCCGGTGAGATTAAGTGGTTCTGAGCAAGGACAACTCTGACTGCCCACTCAGACACCTACACTGTCTCGTGGCTGAACCAGCCACCCCACCCCACCCACCAACCTACACCTTTGGCATTTATTGATCCTTCTCATCGCTTACCCGCATGGAACGTAAGAGCTTACTTACCATGTGGTAAGACTAGAAATACCGAGGTCGTAAAAACGTCGGAAACTAAATTACTGTCAATTGGTATGATAAAGTTAAAACCAACTAATACCCGTAATAAATCTTTATCAATGTACGAAATTTGAAATACGCAAGCAGCGTGACTCAAAGCTGCAAATTTGATAGGAAAAAAAAAAAACTACCCGGATTCTGAGTCGATCAGAAAGAGCTTGGATAAAACCGTTTGGTGTAAAGCCTGCTCCACTAGTAGATTATAATGATGTCATGACTAGGGTCAGTCGTGACCTTTAAAACTGGTATAACGGCTGTGAGTAAATTGTATCTATAACTATGACGTAGTCAAACTCGATATCAAATTAAACTTAAACACTGTGTGAACCAGGATAGGAAAACTAATTCAAGTTGATATTTTTTTTTCAGATTTTGATTTCAATCTAATATTTGCAATATTCATTCGATCGCCTTGACAAGCATCTCACGTCTCGAGCGATAAAAAGAACATAAAAATAAATCCGATAGTAATTAACGATTAATTAAAAATCCTTGGCATTAAAGATATCGAGGTAAACTAATTTCTCCTTGTGTTTGTAATTTATGAGTTTGTTTGGCTCAATCTTATCGGAGCATCGAATCTGAGCTTACCTCTCCTGATGCAAATTAGTTTTTTAGAATATACGGCGAAAGAAAGTAGCCTCAGGGCATGTTTACTGCTGAATACAGTGACGGCATCAGAGGTAAAAAAATACATATGATGTCATCACGAAACTATGAGTGTTTTGACGTCATTAATGTTTCAGAAAATTATGAATACGACTACAGGTGTTGGGATCATGTTTATGTAACATTGTATGGATGTAATTGAGCAGTTCCGAGTATTTATGTGGTCATTTATCGACTTGAGAAAAAAAAAACGTTCGGTAACAATAATTTCGCACATAAAATCAGTTGAAGCCAGGTTTGCAATATCTATTACAAATTGTACGATAGCTTACGTCACTCAAATTAGGCTACTTGAGATTCACCTCAGTGATTTATTCTATTAATGTCCCCCGTTTCTATGTTCTCTAAGGTCAAATATACTTAGAATAGTTGAGCCCTGGTATTGTCGGCTATAAAATTCAGCTCATTTGCTGATTTCATCGCAATTTCGAGATTATTAAACACGGACCTTATATAGCAATAAAACTTGTTACTGGGATGCAGTTTCTCTTCATTGCCAGTGCCCACTTGCAAATAATATCTCATTCTTCGACGATTCGTAAATTTCTTAAATTTATTAGCTCTTGTATCACGATCTTGAATACGTCGGAAGAGATTTTTAGCGTAGAAGCGGAGTCGCAAGTAACAGAAGAAACTGAATGATAACGAATGAAAGAAAACTCACCTGCAAGGACAGCTCATCCGGGAAAAGTATGAGCAGTTTCCTAGCTCGTTCCTGAAGAAGAGTGACCAGAGTGGAGTATCTCCTGTTCAGCGTATCTAGTTCACGAGCGATGTTGTCTACGGTTGTTGAATCTCGTCGAGGTCGTTTAACGGAGGCATCAAGCGACGGGCAAACCTCTTCCAACTGCTCCCTGAACGCTCTTAGCCTCTGGGCGTATATCTATAGGGGTAGGTTAGTCAGTTAGGGTTAGTGAATTAGATCGGATGGGCCGTTACCGTTAGCCTCCATCAAGCGATAGAAGAGAATCAAAATAGCTGCGATAATACGTATGAATATACACAGCGGTAACAGAATTAAATTACATGAAAAATTATTTATATCGGAAACTCAATGTGGTCTGATCACATATAATCATATCTTAATTACAAGGCTTTGGGTAATAAATTTTTCTCAGTAGAAATTTTCTTAGCCTTATTTACCGGCTACTAAAATTTAAACTGATTCGGCCTCAGGGCATCTGAATAAAGACGAGGAATCTTTATTTGGTAGCTTTAATTTGAAAATCAAGCAATTATACACACGAGTGCCAAAAATACTCTGCGCCTTTGGCAGACCAAAAGCTCAAAAATAGTGTGAGAGAAGGCCAAGCAATTTGGTTGAACGCTTCGAACGTTAAAGAAGGATAATCACGAGATTTTTTTTTATTTCATGCAAAGTATAAATGAATAAAAATTACATCACTGAGTTTTCAACCACCATTGAGTTACCTGACTGAGACAGAAGTTTTGCGAAGGAACAAGAAAAGAAAAATAAAGTGAAACCCGCAAGCAGTACGTAATCTCCGTCACCTTAAGAAACTTGCCAACCTCCACCTCCATTCAACCATGCTACTCATTAATGTTGGCTTTTCGAATGATTAGATATCATAATATGTCTGCCTCAGTGATAGCATATAAATAAATAAATAATTTTAAACAAACAAAAAAAAAAGAGTAAAACTATCTTTGGTAATTCTTTAGTAAAATTTTTTTAGTGTAACGAGTTAAAGTAAATATATTCATTAAAAATTAAATAATAAAAACGAAAAAAAAAATAATAATAGTTAAGTTAGCCGTTAATTGCAATATAAAATAAGAGTAGTCGTATTGGAAAGAGTAAAATTGGATTTAGAATAAAGGTCCGAAATATGTATTTTCGTATTTAATTAACGAAAAAACAAGATACTCGTCAATTAAAACATCTCTATAAGTATGTTACAAAAGTTGACGATTTGTTGTTCCCTTCTGAAAATCTGTATTGAATAGGTAGGTAGAGAATTTTTTATCTTTGTTTTTTTTTTCTCGTGTACGTGATAAAGTGGGATGAAGATGATGAGTATATACAATGTCAATAAATAAAACAGGATCTCATTCGCTCAACAATCACACAACTAGCTTAGGCTATATAACTTATCCGGCATTAAGAGCCAAAAATTCTCCTTACCTTGCCCTCGCGAATCAATCGTCCACCGGTTACATTGACTGCTTCGATTACTGGAGCCCTGTCCACAACCCTGTTCAGCAAATTCTGAAAGAAAGACGCGGTGTGTGTTATACCTTCAAATTTCCCCCCGAAAATAATCATCATACACCCGATATGAAATACCTTAGTAGTTTCAAGCTGCTCGTGAGCTTTATTGTGGATCGGAGCAAGATTCTCCAGTTTTCCATACCCTTCGTCGACAAAATCGACTTCGTTTTGATACGAGTTACTGTACTGCTGAGCGAGCCCATAGGCAGTCTCAGCACTACGAAGTCTGTCGACGAGTTGACCGCAGATGTTCGTCCATCTGGAATTTAGTCTGTTAACTTCGGCGTCCAGCCTGTCCATATCGCTGTGAGGACCACGATGATTAGGTCTAGACTTTTCGACCAATCTCCTCGCGTTGTGGGCGTCGTCGTTGAGCTGATCAATGAGTATTTGTTGCTGAGATATCGCGTTCTGTAGAACCATTAGATTCTCAAGTACGTATTGCAGACCCTTAACATCGGACGGTAGTTCGCTGAACGAAGCTAATTTGATCTCAAACTCGGATATAGCCGCGGTGTTCTCCTCGAGTCCGGATAGAACGATTTCTACACACTTCAATCTTTCGATGTAAAGATTGCTCAAATTCCACAAGTGATTCCACTTTGTCATAACGTTGTCGAGTTTGTTCCTCATTGCCGCCGTCTTCAGAGTAATGCCGCGGAATGTTTGTTGGACTTGTTCAATTTCGGGTGCGTGACGCTGTAAGTTTTGCTCAAAGTCCTTGTGTTCGAGAACTAGATGCTCAAGGCTGTCGAGATCTCTCGGCAGCATAGCGGCGATGCGTAGGTTGAGGATTCTTTCCGCCTCGTCCAGAGCCTGCTGTAAAGCAGATACTTGGTCGTTGAATATACGCCCCGCGTTCTTCGACTCCTCCTCGGCTCTGGCCCGTTTTTCAAAGTCGTCAAACAGCCTGTTAACATCGGCCATTTCTCTCTTGAGCCTCCTAAGTTGCGGGTCGGCCGGATCACCTTCGGAAAGCAGCTTGTCGGCGTCCTCGTTCAACGCCTTTCTGATAGCAGTACGCTGGTCCTGACCCATGGCCAGGAACTGTGGCAAGTCCCAACCCTTGACGACCTTTATAGTAGCGAATATCATGTTTTGTCTCAATCTCAATTGTTTGCGCTGCCACAAAGCCACACTTCTATCGTATTGACGGCGCAGTCGTTCGGCGACGTCTAGAGCCTCTTTGTCTGGAGGTGGCAGAGTGAAACAAACTCCGGGTACCGGAGATTCGACACCCTGTGAATTCTTGACGCGCCATTTAACTCTGCCTGAATTATCGTACAGCGTACATTGTTCGCTTTTTTCGAACGAAATCTGAAAAACGAGAAAGTAAAATCGTTATTCAGTCAACGTAAATATCAACTTCAACCGTCGAGTCGTTTGCACTCACGTTGACTTGTTTGTAGCTGCAAATAGCAGTGACTTGAATAGGTCTGGAGACAGGCTGCCTGCGCTGTTTCATGGGGACGGTTTCCTTCGCTTGATCAACCAGCCGTTGTACATGGTCTCCGTAGTTATTGAGTTCCTCTCTGAGCTCTTGCATTCCCTTGAGAAGGCGTTCTCCTTCGTCGAGAGAAAAGTCTGACTGCGAGTATACGGTGTTTAGGATTTCATCACGGTTCGATATCCACAATTCAGCCTGCTGAACTTCCTTGAAAAATGTTTGACTGTGGGCCGCGTGTTTCAGATGAACTTCCAAGCAGAGAGTCAGCTGCAACAACCATGCCCACTGACTCTGCATCGCCGCCATGTAAGCTTCGATCGTTTTAGAAGCCGGATGGTGTTGGAGGACCAGAGCCTCGCCACGGTCTTGTACAGCGGAGAACTGGATCTCACGCTTCTCTAGATCGCTCATCAACGACTGTGAATAGAAAAATACATTAGATCCTGATCCTGATTCAGATTCAGATGACGATAAGCAAGGGTCAATTTTCGTTTCATTCCAGTCTAAGAATTTACATTTCCTTTTTACCTCGATTCCTGATCCGTATGTTTGCTTGTAAAAAAAAAAAATGCAGACGGAATAGCTTAGCAAGTTTCAGTCTTAACGAGAGTTTTGAATGAACCAGTTACTCACCTCGTAATATTGTTCGATGCTCTGCACATTCAAACTCTTGTCGCTCCAGTCTCTTGTGACTTCGGTTTCTTCCTTAGCGTTCAGCCAGACAAGTTCTCCGGTAGCCGACTGTAGGAAGTCTTGTAAAATGTCCAAATCCGATAGTCTCTTGTTAGAAGTAGCCAAAAGTTCTGCGTACAGTTTCTGCAGAGTGCTAAGATGTTGACTGTAGAGAGCGAGCTCGTCTCCGTGGAAATTGTTCTTAGCCTGCAGGCATTTTTCGACCTTGGAATAGAACTGGTCGATATTCTTGTGTTCCCTCTGATGTATATCGAGTTCATTCTGAACGCTGGGAAGATCCGAACCGTAATCAGCTTCCTGCAGCTGTTTCAACTTGGTCTTGCACCAGTCTATGCAATCGTGAAGATTTCGGAAATGCGGGTTCGTATCAACCAGACGAGTTTCATGGACGGTTGTGCGGTGCTTAGTGACCACACGCTGTTCTTCGACGGGGAATGACACCGAGGACAGCGGTGCCACTAATCGTTTATGAAGTAGCGAACGCAGCGCTACCCAACGTTGATGCAGCTTCTGTACCCTGTGATGGAGCAAAATGACGTTAGTCAGTTGGTTGAATAAATATCGAGCAGGCCTATAGTCGTCGAAAATACCTTTTGTGGAGTTCCGGAGCCTGGCTATATCTGCCTTCGGTAAGAGTATGAACGTCGGTGAATATATTCTGTATCTGTATCTCTGTGTTCCTTATGTCCTGTTCCAGCAGGTCAACGGCGTGTTTGGCTTCCAAAGGATGTAGCCGATCTAGACGACGAGCTTCGTCTTCCACTCGTCTCTCGAGTTCCTCCAAACGATTATCGGTAGATTTCATCTCGCGATGAACCTTCTCCGCGAGACGTTGCAAGCGCTCCAGGCTGTAGGACAAAATTCACATTGAGAATTCTAATTTTTTCAATCAAATTACTCTAACAATAAGTCTGATCAGAAAGATTCTTACCGCTTGATTTCATCGATAATAGCTTGGTCTCTCTCTTGGTGCAGCATCATAAGTCTGTTCCAATTCTTCTCAATAATTTCGATGTGCAGTTCGGGTTCCATGTCGACTTCTCCAACAGCCTCAAAGTACTTTTGTAGATCTCTAAAGATGTGCGAAAGCCTTTGTTTGTCCCTGTACCGTGGAGGTACTTCCTCGTTCTTGAACTTTGCACTGTCGGCGGCAAGTTTTTTCATTTCGATAAGCGTCGGGGGGAACGAACGCTCTTGCATCAGTGCCATCTTTTCGCGTATCCACAAGTGGAGGGACGAGGCCAACTCGCGATATTCTGCCGAACGACGCTGTGCCTCGGCGTCGTACAATGGATGAATCGGTGGCGGTTCAGGGAACACGTCGTAGAGCGACGAAATATACGTTATCAATGACTTCTCGTCCGGTTCGGGGGTATCAACGTCTGTAATGGAAAAAAAAAAAGGAACGAAAACAATCGATTAACACAATGATGCAAAATAATTTTAATACAAGTAAGCTAAAGAGATTAACGATAGGAATCATTTTTCCTCACTCCATTGACCAGTTTTTTTGATTTTCTGATCTTTTTCCTGGTCAGTGGTCACCTGATAAGTGGTCAGTGGACACAGGGACGATCAGGTGGATTCAGGGCTCATTGACCACCGAATGGTCTCGTGATTCACGATGATCAATCGTTTCTAGAGTAGATATAGAACGTTGATGATACCGTATTGTCACAGTCGGTGCACTTCCGGCGCACGGTTTAGTGCTTCGGACCTTGCATGTACAGCTCTAGGTCATTATTGTGTCCCCAAAGGCGATAATTTGTAGCCTATTTTGCGAGCATGATTGCAAAATAATAATAGTAATAATTGCTGTGACTGTGTGGGAAGACTCCGATCAAATGAACAAAAAAAAAAAAAAAAAAAAATCAAATCGAGGAAAGCAGGTGTGAAAGAAAAATGACTATACGTAGTAATTAAGAATACTGAGGTGAAAGTTTTGACGTCAGAAATTTTTCATCATGTAGCTTTCAGACAGACAATGGAGTTGAGTTTATGTGAGTAGTCAGTCTCGTGCGATGAGTCTCATGGATGCAATTTACTGAAGAGCCAGGAATTCTGGTTCTTGGTCGCAGGGCATGCGCCGGATACAGCTGCAACCACCGTGACAGAAAAAATAGAACACTTTACAACAGGCTACATCCTGACGAATCCTTCCGAAGTGGAACTCGCCTCTGACGTTCTGACGCATAAAAAAAAAATGAGGAAGAAAACGATTCCACTTCGTTTGATCCGAAGAATCAATAATGAACGCAATTCTGTTGAAATTCGCATTTGTCAAATAGTTTCATCGACTGTTGCGTTAGAATCTTTCCAAATACTTTGGTCCTTCGAGATGAATTGTTACGGTGAATGGCAGAGGCTAGAGACAACCGGAAGTCCTTGAATAGAGGGTATGAGAATGAAAATTGAGAATGAAAGAGACTTTGTAGGTAGTCGCGAAAGGCACGCAAGTAACACGAAATATTTTTTAAATACAGTCTGGCTGTTCTAATTGTGCGAAAAATGACTAAGCTAACGATCCGATTTCTCGAGATTCCACACCGCAATGAATACCGCGACAAATTTTTGAACAGACAAAGCGAGACTGACTGAGAAATCGTTCAATCACTTCTTTTCTGTTCATTTCACAAAAACGTCGTCCAGTTCTGACATATTTAGGTCTGATTTCTGACGAGATGAGTCTAAAAGAAGCCTTCTCGATGGCTCCACTTTTTACCTTTTGAATGATAAAGTCAAATGAAAAAAAGAATTTGTGAAAATCGAACAAAACTCTGCAATGGATAGAATTAAAAAAAAAAAAAACCTGCAGTCCCAATAACTTGGCGAACGTCAATCTTCCGAATTTGTGACATTTCGTTGTCTAGATCGTGTCTGCAGCGTGAATAGTTGTGCATAAAATGTGACAAAGATAGTGGTGCCAGTAGTGTGACATTTTTATGATCTCAAGGTAGCGAAAAGCAGAGAGATATCAGGCCTTTGTCATAAGGTGAGACATGAAAGTCTTCGACCTATTGATCTCGGGTAGACTGCAATTCTAGGACGACATGACATTAATTCCCGAACCCGTTTTCGCTACGGGAATATATCTAGACTCTAAGAGAGTCAAAGGTTCTCTCCAATCCCGTTCCGCATTTCCTGATCGACTATACGAGTCGTATAGTATACAGACACCAAGTCTAGTCACGACTTGTTTTTTATATTTATTTATTTATTTATTTATTTGCTATCTCTGCTCGAATGTGTAAATTTACAATGAGTGAAGCGAGATTGCAGACCCGTCATGAAAAATACGTTCAGCTGCGTTGAATAGCGAAATCGTAAAGGAGGAATTGAAGAATATTTATATCAAGAAAAAGAAGTGAATGGGCAAAAAACACGAACAAGAAACTCCGATCGTTGCGTGAGGCTCAATTTCTGATGCTCCAACAAAATAACAAACTGCACGACATACTGTGAAATGTTAGGCGGTAAAGTTTAAACAAAAAAAAATAAAAAATTTCGGGGTGTCTCGCAAGACCATCGCGTGTTGCTACATAATAAAAATCCCTATTTACACGCGAATAAAACTGTTGAAACAGTGAACAACGTAAATAAAAAAAAAAAAGTTCCAACTACCAAAACGATTTCGATTCAATTGGTCTTCTGTTACTTCAATGTTTTATATACTTCCGAGGCATTAGGTCCACCGGAGACGTTGACTTTGGTGGTTTATTCCGAGGGGGAAATAGCGCGTTGAATTGAGGTGTCAATGGTCCGTGAATTAATAGAAATTAATTGAAATTAATGCGAATTAACATGAGTTAAATGAATTACTTCGAATCGATACGAATTATTTCGAATTAGACGAAATTAACGAAAACGATTCCGAATCAATCAGAACTAACTTGGATTCGGGTTTGAATTAATCTCAGAAATATCGTAAATTAGTTTTAACTTATTTTTTTACAAGGATGATTGCGAATTACCTTCGGGATCGAGAAGCCTGGTAACGCCGTACTCGCGCTCAGCGATGTGGAAGACCCTGTCGAGGCGTTCGCGGGGTTGACTCGCCCTCGCATTTCGCCAGTCTACCAGGTCCGGTCTGTTTCGATGAAGAAGTGCACTGAAGGCGAGACCGTCCCTCCAGGATCCTGTAAAGTCCGAAACTCTGACTCCTGGGTAACGGGCCGTAGAACGACGAGCCCATCTCAGAAGAGCTTCGCGTGCTGTTACGTTCTGTTCTTGGCCAACGATGTCGGATATCTGGAAAATCATCAAAAATAACGACTATAATCATTGACTCAAATTTTCAGAATAATTATTAATAATTCACTCGAGCATTGTGTTAATTTTGACAGACTCAAAAATAACAATATTTCACAAAATCGACGAAGAATTTTGTGCTGCACTAGCTTCTGAAGTATATGTGGGTACTCGTAGTGAATAATATGGGTATAGAAATCTTCAGTGAAGGAAGACGCTGTATTTTCTGTGGTATGTTCTAAGTGGCGCTAAAATATTTCATGGTAAGAAATACATATATCGTGGAGTTATGTGAAGCCAAGTTGCCCCCCTATGGCTTATACTTTCTCAGTTGCGTTGTTCTTGCGGTCTGCGGTATATCGATGAATATTGCAAAAAGCATCAACTTCAGATACTCGATACCGTTATCAATGGCAAAGAGCGAAAATTTCATAGAAAAAGTCTTCATTCTCCTCACGATCTTTACAGTCATTTCGGACTGGCACATTTTTTTGTGGATATCATTGAAAACACTGATTTGAGTGACAAATAACTACGCAAAAAACAAAACTTGGTGTCTATCCAGCACAATAAGCTCATTGAAATTTTGAAGGAGTGAAATACTACATTTCAATGCTGCCTACAAACCACAATAGGAACAAAGTGTACGAAAATATGTTTTCCTGTTCGCTTCATTTTCCTTTTTTTTTCCGACGAACCAAATCATCATCAGATGCACTATTCGGAATGTATATGTAAATTGAACAGATAATCGTTAAGTACAACAGAATACGAATGAAATCCTACTACATGTGCGCCGCTCGCTCAGCTGGGCTCACTGATTGGTTTTTTAAATATTTTCAGACGTCATAAAAATTAGGAGCAAAAAGTGACCAAACGATAAAATTGTAGAAAAAAAATACGAACACATAAATTTGTAAAAAAAAAATTGTAGAACAAAGTTTTGGAAATAAAAATTTGAAAAAAAAAATGTTTAAACAAAATTTTGTCCGTGGTACTTTGCGGGCCAGGTGTGGGCAAGTGAAATTAGGTTACATGTTTACGTGACAGTCTAATACATTGCTATAAAAGCCCGCCAAGTACCACTCCCAACATTTTGTTTAAACATTTTTTTTTCAAATTTTTATTTCCAAAACTTTGTTCTACAATTTTTTTTTACAAATTTATGTGTTCGTATTTTTTTTCTACAATTTTATCGTTTGGTCACTTTTTGCTCCTAATTTTTATGACGTCACAAATTATTTAAAAAACCAATCGAGTGAGCGAGCGCAGCGAGCGAACGAGCACGACGCCATGTAGTAGGATTTCATTCGTATTCTGTTGTACTTGGCAGTTACATCTGATTTCAATTTTTTTTAGAGATGTTTGTGAAGGAAGACTTTTTGAGGAAGTCGAATTTTTGGAGGAAGACTTTTTGTGGGAGACAATTTTTTGGAGGAAGATTTTAATGTACTTGGCGAAGGTTTTTGCACCAAAGGTGCTTTTTTGGGGGATATCACTCCTTTTTGTAAAATTACGTTGGACCACCTGATATTTGTGCTCGCTCGCTACGCTCGCTCGGTCGGATTTCTATAATTCATAGAAGACATAGAAGATATTGTACTCCAACGAATAAGTATAGGTGAAGATTGTTATTCAGATAGAACGAAGGTATTTCGCTATGGAAAACAGATCCAATAAAACTCTGAGAAGTCTATTAGACGAATATGGAACGCTAATATGCAATTATCAGAGTCTTCGAATGAAACGTTATTGTTTGTCGACTGGCTGTCATATGAAGCAGCCGATATATAATGAAGTTAACAAATTGGTGAATATTCCTAACGTGTAACCCTGCGTGCAACCCTCCTTTTTTCTCATCCGGACTTGGGACCGGCATTGGTGGAGTTACTTGCACGCAGGGTTATAACTAGTTGCCGCTGTCATGTCATTAATTTTAAATTTGCGAATTTGAATTTTTAATATATACGTATATATAAAAAGTCCGTCCAGTACTTTTGTATACGGTATGCAGGGTGCGGAAACAAACTGTAACCCTCCTGCGGTGAAAGTGTAGAAGCAAGGAATTTTGGCAGCGGTGGGCAAAATCTTCTACGCGAGGTTTCTTGCGCCTAGACCTTCATCGGAGAAGGCTGAACATTTTTTTTCACAGTCTATACTACCATTACTCAGGAACTGTTGGAAAAAAATTTTTATTTGACATCTGATAGCGATTCACAAAATTTCAGCGAAGTCTCCCCTCAAGGGAATACGTTGGCCGGATGAATACTTCCCAAATTGTCCGACAATGAACTCCAGCATAAGTGGAAATCCGTATCCTCCCATGCTCCAGTATAATGTTTTTATGATTTCCTACAAAAATAATAACAGTATGGAAATATATCAAAATCAATCAATAACTGTCGATAAACACTCAATCAAGTCTTCCGAGATAGTACTTCTGTTATTAGATTGCATGGCAAGATTCGTCCGTTCCCTCCGGTCCATCAAGGTATTCTTATCGTCAGAATCCGATGATTTGACGTCGTGTTACTCGAGTGCTCCAAGAGCTGTTCCGCAACGTGAAAATTTAAAGCTAAGTCATCGAAGAAAACCTCCGGAGCATACTGTAGCGTACACATTTTCTCTGTGGAGCTAGAACTAGGCGTGGGAAAATATAACCAAAACAATTGAATGATTGCTCATATCAATAACTTCTGCGGAAACAGACGTGTTCGGTGGACAGTTTAGAACCGAAACGTAACTCCTGAAACCGGGTAGGAAATGTGTACGGAGCTCTATAATCGCCTCGAAGCGTATTCCGAGTTACGTCTGCTCTAGACTGTCCGCCGAGATATACGTCTGTTATTCCGGTTATTCCTTAGGACTCGTCGAATATCAATAAATCGCCCCCGAATTAATATTTTTACACAAGACAGAGCACGATGCGAACGTTCAACATCTTAGAGTAATATTTCAATTCAATTACGATGTAGCACGATCAATCCCATAGGTTATGTATTCCCAAATTTCAATGACTTATATCATTCTCGTAGAAATCATATATTCACTTCAGTGGAGAATCATAAATTTCGTTGTTTCTTATCCCATCATAAATAAGTCGTAAATAACGTCACATTATTATAATATGTCCAGCGGTAACAATAGTTAACATACG
>JAEUYN010001784.1:0-13194 GCA_018257835.1 Euura lappo
ACGATGAGTGAAAAAATCGCGTTTTCGTCCGAAAAGGGTCCGAAATTCAAATTTTTACAAAAATCGCGTTTTCGAACGAAAAGTTCCGAAATTTAAATTTTTACGAAAATCGCGTTTTCGAACGAAAAGGTCCGAAACTTAAATTTTTACGAAAATCGCGTTTTCGAACGAAAAGGTCCGAAACTTAAATTTTTACGAAAATCGCGTTTTCGAACGAAAACGTCCAAAATTCGAATTTTTACGCGTACGACCGCCTTGACACGACGAGTGAAAAAATCGCGTTTTCGTCCGAAAAGGTCCGAAATTTAAATTTTCACGAAAATCGCGTTTTCGAGTGAAAAGGTCCGAAATTCGAATTTTTACGCCTACGACCGCCTTGACACGATGAGTGAAAAAATCGCGTTTTCGTCCGAAAAGGTCCGAAATTCAAATTTTTACGAAAATCGCGTTTTCGAACGAAAAGTTCCGAAATTTGAATTTTTACGAAAATCGCGTTTTCGAACGAAAAGGTCCGAAACTTAAATTTCTGTATATCCCGCTCGAGGTATAGATGAGGTGGTTCTTTGTTCTAGATTTAATATGCCTTTACTAGCAGCGAGGCGTGATGTAGCTGCCGTTTCATTTGTGGTTAAAATTTTGACTGGTGACATTGATTGCGCTCACCTACTGAGTGTCTTACCTTTTCATGTACCTCGTCTCGCAGCTAGAGAGCATCTATTCTTTTATTTAGATAATGGCCGTAGCAGCATCGCTAGCCGCTGCCCAATACATGTTGCGTGCTTTAATTTTAACAAAATAGCTGGCGTCTGTGATCCAGGACACATGTGCCTAACTACCATCCTTAACAAGTCTCGCACCTTACTTTTGGAACTTACCCCGCTATAGCCTTCTGCTGAGCATCCACAATCAACACCTCTTTACTCGATATGCTAAGCTTTTCATTTTTATCTTTAGTATTTTATTTTTTTTCTTTGTTTTGATTATGTATGTCTTAAGATTATTATGTTACGTGATATTTGTATGCCCTGCCTTGGGTTCGCCTGTTGGGCTATGATTTCTAAATAAAATAAAATTTTTACGAAAATCGCGTTTTCGAACGAAAACGTCCAAAATTCGAATTTTTACGCGTACGTCCGCCTTGACACGACGAGTGAAAAAATCGAGTTTTCGAGCGAAAAGGTCCGAAATTCGAATTTTTACGCGTACGACCGCCTTGACACGACGAGTGAAAAAATTGCGTTTACGTCCGAAAAGGTCCGAAATTTGAATTTTTACGAAAATCGAGTTTTCGAACGAAAACGTCCAAAATTCGAATTTTTACGCGTACGACCGCCTTGACACGACGAGTGAAAAAATCGAGTTTTCGAGCGAAAAGGTTCGAAATTCGAATTTTTACGCGTACGACCGCCTTGACATGACGAGTGAAAAAATCGCGTTTACGTCCGAAAAGGTCCGAAATTTAAATTTTTACGAAAATCGCGTTTTCGAACGAAAAGTTCCGAAATTCGAACTTTTACGCGTACGACCGCCTTGACACGACGAGTGAAAAAATCGCGTTTTCGTCCGAAAAGGTCCGAAATTTAAATTTTCACGAAAATCGCGTTTCCGAGTGAAAAGGTCCGAAATTCGAATTTTTACGCCTACGACCGCCTTGACACGATGAGTGAAAAAATCGCGTTTTCGTCCGAAAAGGTCCGAAATTCAAATTTTTACGAAAATCGCGTTTTCGAACGAAAAGTTCCGAAATTAAAATTTTTACGAAAATCGCGTTTTCGAACGAAAAGGTCCGAAACTTGAATTTTTACGAAAATAGCGTTTTCGAACAAAAACGTCCAAAATTCGAATTTTTACGCGTACGACCGCCTTGACACGACGAGTGAAAAAATCGCGTTTTCGTCCGAAAAGGTCCGAAATTTAAATTTTCACGAAAATCGCGTTTCCGAGTGAAAAGGTCCGAAATTCGAATTTTTACGCCTACGACCGCCTTGACACGATGAGTGAAAAAATCGCGTTTTGGTCCGAAAAGGTCCGAAATTCAAATTTTTACGAAAATCGCGTTTTCGAACGAAAACGTCCAAAATTCGAATTTTTACGCGTACGTCCGCCTTGACACGACGAGTGAAAAAATCGCGTTTGCGAGCGAAAGGGTCCGAAATTTGAATTTTTACGAAAATCGCGTTTTCGACCGAAAAGGTCCGAGATTTGAATTTTTACGCATACCAACGCCTGGACACAATGAGTGAAAAAATCGAGTTTTCGAGCGAAAAGGTCCGAAATTCGAATTTTTACGCGTACGACCGCCTTGACACGATGAGTGAAAAAATCGCGTTTACGTCCGAAAAGGTCCGAAATTTAAATTTTTACGAAAATCGCGTTTTCGAACGAAAACGTCCAAAATTCGAATTTTTACGCGTACGACCGCCTTGACACGACGAGTGAAAAAATCGCGTTTTCGTCCGAAAAGGTCCGAAATTCGAATTTTTACGCCTACGACCGCCTTGACACGACGAGTGAAAAAATCGCGTTTACGTCCGAAAAGGTCCGAAATTTAAATTTTTACGAAAATCGCGTTTTCGAACGGAAACGTCCAAAATTCGATTTTTTACGCGTACGACCGCCTTGACACGACGAGTGAAAAAATCGCGTTTTCGTCCGAAAAGGTCCGAAATTTAAATTTTCACGAAAATTGCGTTTCCGAGTGAAAAGGTCCGAAATTCGAATTTTTACGCCTACGACCGCCTTGACACGATGAGTGAAAAAATCGCGTTTTCGTCCGAAAAGGTCCGAAATTCAAATTTTTACGAAAATCGCGTTTTCGAACGAAAAGTTCCGAAATTAAAATTTTTACGAAAATCGCGTTTTCGAACGAAAGCGTCCGAAACTTGAATTTTAAGAAAATAGCGTTTTCGAAACAAAAACGTCCAAAATTTGAATTTTTACGCGTACGACCGCCTTGACACGACGAGTGAAAAATCGCGTTTTCGTCCGAAAAGGTCCGAAATTTAAATTTTCACGAAAATCGCGTTTCCGAGTGAAAAGGTCCGAAATTCGAATTTTACGCCTACGACCGCCTGACACGACGAGTGAAAAAATCGAGTTTTCGTGCGAAAAGGTCCGAAATTCGAATTTTTACGAAAATCGCGTTTTCGAATGAAAGTCTGAAACTTAAATTTTTACGAAAATCGCGTTTTCCAACGAAAAGGTCCGAAACTTAAATTTTTACGAAAATCGCGTTTTCGAACGAAAACGTCCAAAATTCGAATTTTCACGCGTACGATCGCCTTGACACGACGAGTGAAAAAATCGAGTTTTCGTGCGAAAAGGTCCGAAATTCGAATTTTTACGAAAATCGCGTTTCCGAGTGAAAAGGTCCGAAATTTGAATTTTTACGCCTACGACCGCCTTGACACGACGAGTGAAAAAATCGCGTTTTCGTCCGAAAAGGTCCGAAATTTAAATTTTCACGAAAATCGCGTTTCCGAGTGAAAAGGTCCAAAATTCGAATTTTTACGGCTACGACCGCATTGACACGACGAGTGAAAAAATCGAGTTTTCGTGCGAAAAGGTCCAAAATTTAAATTTTTACGGAAATCGCGTTTTCGAGCGAAAAGGTCCGAAATTCGAATTTTTACGCCTACGACCGCCTTGACACGATGAGTGAAAAAATCGCGTTTTCGTCCGAAAAGGTCCGAAATTCAAATTTTTACGAAAATCGCGTTTCCGAGTGAAAAGGTCCGAAATTCGAATTTTTACGCCTACGACCGCCTTGACACGATGAGTGAAAAAATCGCGTTTTGGTCCGAAAAGGTCCGAAATTCAAATTTTTACGAAAATCGCATTTTCGAACGAAAAGTTCCGAAACTTAAATTTTTACGAAAATCGCGTTTTCCAACGAAAAGGTCCGAAACTTAAAGTTTTACGAAAATCGCGTTTTCGAACGAAAACGTCCAAAATTCGAATTTTTACGCGTACGACCGCCTTGACACGACGAGTGAAAAAATCGCGTTTTCGTCCGAAAAGGTCCGAAATTTAAATTTTCACGAAAATCGCGTTTCCGAGTGAAAAGGTCCGAAATTCGAATTTTTACGCCTACGACCGCCTTGACACGATGAGTGAAAAAATCGCGTTTTGGTCCGAAAAGGTCCGAAATTCAAATTTTTACGAAAATCGCGTTTTCGAACGAAAAGTTCCGAAACTTAAATTTTTACGAAAATCGCGTTTTCCAACGAAAAGGTCCGAAACTTAAATTTTTACGAAAATCGCGTTTTCGAACGAAAACGTCCAAAATTCGAATTTTTACGCGTACGTCCGCCTTGACACGACGAGTGAAAAAATCGAGTTTTCGAGCGAAAAGGTCCGAAATTCGAATTTTTACGCGTACGACCGCCTTGACACGACGAGTGAAAATTGCGTTTACGTCCGATAAGGTCCGAAATTTGAATTTTTACGAAAATCGAGTTTTCGAACGAAAACGTCCAA
Source organism: Euura lappo (assembly GCA_018257835.1). Lineage (NCBI taxonomy): Eukaryota > Metazoa > Arthropoda > Insecta > Hymenoptera > Tenthredinidae > Euura > Euura lappo. The sequence goes on from JAEUYN010001784.1 coordinate 4,480, forward strand.
AATTCGAATTTCTTTACGCGTACGACCGCCTTGACACGACGAGTGAAAAATCGAGTTTCGAGCGAAAAGGTTCGAAATTCGAATTTTACGCGTACGACCGCCTTGACATGACGAGTGAAAAATCGCGTTTACGTCCGAAAAGGTCCGAAATTTAAATTTTTACGAAAATCGCGTTTTCGAGCGAAAAGGTCCGAAATTCGAATTTTTACGCTTTTGACCGCCTTGACACGACAAGTGAAAAAATCGCGTTTTCGTCCGAAAAGGTCCGAAATTTAAATTATCACGAAAATCGCGTTTCCGAGCGAAAATGTCCGAAATTCGAATTTTTACGCATACGACCGCCTTGACACGATGAGTGAAAAAATCAAGTTTTCGAGTGAAAAGGTCCGAAATTCGAATTTTTACGCGTACGACCGCCTTGACACGACGAGTGAAAAAATCGCGTTTTCGTCCGAAAAGGTCCGAAATTTAAATTTTTACGAAAATCGCGTTTCCGAGTGAAAAGGGCCGAAATTCGAATTTTTACGCGTACGACCGCCTTGACACGACGAGTGAAAAAATCGCGTTTTCGTCCGAAAAGGTCCGAAATTTAAATTTTCACGAAAATCGCGGTTCCGAGTGAAAAGGTCCGAAATTCGAATTTTTACGCCTACGACCGCCTTGACACGACGAGTGAAAAAATCGAGTTTTCGTGCGAAAGGGTCCGAAATTCGAATTTTTACGAAAATCGCGTTTCCGAGTGAAAAGGTCCGAAATTCGAATTTTAACGCGTACGACCACCTTGACACGACGAGTGAAAAAATCGCGTTTTCGTCCGAAAAGGTCCGAAATTCAAATTTTTACGAAAATCGCGTTTTCGAACGAAAACGTCCAAAATTCGAATTTTTACGCGTACGTCCGCCTTGACACGACGAGTGAAAAAATCGCGTTTGCGAGCGAAAGGGTCCGAAATTTGAATTTTTACGAAAATCGCGTTTTCGACCGAAAAGGTCCGAGATTTGAATTTTTACGCATACCAACGCCTGGACACAATGAGTGAAAAAATCGAGTTTTCGAGCGAAAAGGTCCGAAATTCGAATTTTTACGCCTAGGACCGCCTCGACACGACGAGTGAAAGAATCGCGTTTACGTCCGAAAGGGTCCGAAATTTAAATTTTCACGAAAATCGCGTTTCCGAGTGAAAAGGTCCGAAATTCGAATTTTTACGCCTACGATCGCCTTGACACGACGAGTGAAAAAATCGCGTTTTCGTCCGAAAAGGTCCGAAATTTAAATTTTCACGAAAATCGCGTTTCCGAGTGAAAAGGTCCGAAATTCGAATTTTTACGCCTACGACCGCCTTGACACGACGAGTGAAAAAATCGAGTTTTCGTGCGAAAAGGTCCGAAATTCGAATTTTTACAAAAATCGCGTTTTCGAACGAAAAGTTCCGAAATTTAAATTTTTACGAAAATCGCGTTTTCGAACGAAAAGGTCCGAAACTTAAATTTTTACGAAAATCGCGTTTTCGAACGAAAACGTCCAAAATTCGAATTTTTACGCGTACGACCGCCTTGACACGACGAGTGAAAAAATCGCGTTTTCGTCCGAAAAGGTCCGAAATTTCGATTTTCACGAAAATCGCGTTTCCGAGTGAAAAGGTCCGAAATTCGAATTTTTACGCCTACGATCGCCTTGACACGACGAGTGAAAAAATCGAGTTTTCGTGCGAAAAGGTCCGAAATTCGAATTTTTACGAAAATCGCGTTTCCAAGTGAAAAGGTCCGAAATTCGAATTTTTACGCCTACGACCGCCTTGACACGACGAGTGAAAAAATCGCGTTTACGTCCGAAAAGGTCCGAAATTTAAGTTTTTACGAAAATCGCGTTTTCGAACGAAAAGTTCCGAAATTTAAATTTTTACGAAAATCGCGTTTTCGAACGAAAAGGTCCGAAACTTGAATTTTTACGAAAATAGCGTTTTCGAACAAAAACGTCCAAAATTCGAATTTTTACGCGTACGACCGCCTTGACACGACGAGTGAAAAAATCGCATTTTCGTCCGAAAAGGTCCGAAATTTAAATTTTCACGAAAATCGCGTTTCCGAGTGAAAAGGTCCGAAATTCGAATTTTTACGCCTACGATCGCCTTAACACGACGAGTGAAAAAATCGCGTTTTCGTCCGAAAAGGTCCGAAATTTAAATTTTCACGAAAATCGAGTTTTCGAGCGAAAAGGTTCGAAATTCGAATTTTTACGCGTACGACCGCCTTGACACGACGAGTGAAAATATCGCGTTTACGTCCGAAAAGGTCCGAAATTTAAATTTTCACGAAAATCGCGTTTCCGAGTGAAAAGGTCCGAAATTCGATTTTTTACGCCTACGACCGCCTTGACACGATGAGTGAAAAAATCGCGTTTTCGTCCGAGAAGGTCCGAAATTCAAATTTTTACGAAAATCGCGTTTTCGAACGAAAAGTTCCGAAATTTAAATTTTTACGAAAATCGCGTTTTCGAACGAAAAGGTCCGAAACTTAAATTTTTACGAAAATCGCGTTTTCGAACGAAAAGTTCCGAAATTTAAATTTTTACGAAAATCGCGTTTTCGAACGAAAAGGTCCGAAACTTAAATTTTTACGAAAATCGCGTTTTCGAACGAAAACGTCCAAAATTCGAATTTTTACGCGTACGACCGCCTTGACACGACGAGTGAAAAAATCGCGTTTGCGAGCGAAAGGGTCCGAAATTTGAATTTTTACGAAAATCGCGTTTCCGAACGAAAAGGTCCGAAATTTGAATTTTTACGCATACCAACGCCTGGACACAATGAGTGAAAGAATCGAGTTTCCGTCCGAAAAGGTTCGAAATTTAAATTTTAACGAAAATCGCGTTTCCGAGTGAAAAGGTCCGAAATTCGAATTTTTACGCCTACCACCGCCTTGACACGACGAGTGAAAAAATCGCGTTTCCGAGTGAAAAGGTCCGAAATTCGAATTTTTACGCCTACGATCGCCTTGACACGACGAGTGAAAAAATCGAGTTTTCGTGCGAAAAGGTCCGAAATTCGAATTTTTACGAAAATCGCGTTTCCAAGTGAAAAGGTCCGAAATTCGAATTTTTACGCCTACGACCGCCTTGACACGACGAGTGAAAAAATCGCGTTTTCGTCCGAAAAGGTCCGAAATTCAAATTTTTACGAAAATCGCGTTTCCGAGTGAAAAGGTCCGAAATTCGAATTTTTACGCCTACGACCGCCTTGACACGACGAGTGAAAAAATCGAGTTTTCGAGCGAAAAGGTTCGAAATTCGAATTTTTACGCGTACGACCGCCTTGACACGACGAGTGAAAAAATCGCGTTTGCGAGCGAAAGGGTCCGAAATTTGAATTTTTACGAAAATCGCGTTTTCGACCGAAAAGGTCCGAGATTTGAATTTTTACGCATACCAACGCCTGGACGCAATGAGTGAAAAAATCGAGTTTTCGAGCGAAAAGGTCCGAAATTCGAATTTTTACGCCTGATGACCGCCTTGACACGACGAGTGAAAAAATCGCGTTTCGTCGAAAGGTCCGAAATTTCGATTTTCACGAAAATCGCGTTCCAGGTGAAAAGGTCCGAAATTCAGGTACCGCCTACGGTGCCTTGACACGACGAGTGAAAAAATCGAGTTCTCGTGCGAAAAGGTCCGAAATTCGAATTTTTACGAAAATCGCGTTTCCGAGTGAAAAGGTCCGAAATTCGAATTTTTACGCCTACGACCGCCTTGACACGACGAGTGAAAAAATCGCGTTTACGTCCGAAAAGGTCCGAAATTTAAATTTTTACGAAAATCGCGTTTTCGAACGAAAAGTTCCGAAATTTAAATTTTTACGAAAATCGCGTTTCGAACGAAAGGGTCCGAAACTTAAATTTCTACGAAAATCGCGTTTCCGAGTGAAAAGGTCCGAAATTCGAATTTTTACGCGCACGACCGCCTTGACACGACGAGTGAAAAAATCGCGTTTCGTCGAAAGATTCCATTTTCAGTTTTCACGAAAATCGCGTTTCCAGTGAAAAGGTCCGAAATTCGAATTTTTACGCCTACGATCGCCTTGGGCGACAGTGAAAAATCGAGTTTTCATTGCGAAAAGGTCGAAATTCAATTTTTACGAGTAACGTTTCCGAGTGAAAAGGTCCTAAATTCGAATTTTTACGCCTACGACCGCCTTGACACGACGAGTGAAAAAATCGCGTTTACGTCCGAAAAGGTCCGAAATTTAAATTTTTACGAAAATCGCGTTTTCGAACGAAAAGTTCCGAAATTTAAATTTTTACGAAAATCGCGTTTTCGAACGAAAAGGTCCGAAACTTGAATTTTTACGAAAATAGCGTTTTCGAACAAAAACGTCCAAAATTCGAATTTTTACGCGTACGACCGCCTTGACACGACGAGTGAAAAAATCGCATTTTCGTCCGAAAAGGTCCGAAATTTAAATTTTCACGAAAATCGCGTTTCCGAGTGAAAAGGTCCGAAATTCGAATTTTTACGCCTACGACCGCCTTGACACAATGAGTGAAAAAATCGCGTTTTGGTCCGAAAAGGTCCGAAATTCAAATTTTCACGAAAATCGCGTTTTCGAACGAAAAGTTCCGAAACTTAAATTTTTACGAAAATCGTGTTTTCCAACGAAAAGGTCCGAAACTTAAATTTTTACGAAAATCGCGTTTTCGAACGAAAAGTTCCGAAATTCGAACTTTTACGCGTACGACCGCCTTGACACGACGAGTGAAAAAATCGCGTTTTCGTCCGAAAAGGTCCGAAATTTAAATTTTCACGAAAATTGCGTTTCCGAGTGAAAAGGTCCAAAATTCGAATTTTTACGCGTACGACCGCCTTGACACGACGAGTGAAAAAATCGCGTTTTCGTCCGAAAAGGTCCGAAATTTAAATTTTTACGAAAATCGCGTTTCCGAGTGAAAAGGTCCGAAATTCGAATTTTTACGCGTACGACCGCCTTGACACGACGAGTGAAAAAATCGCGTTTTCGTCCGAAAAGGTCCGAAAATTAAATTTTTACGAAAATCGCGTTTCCGAGTGAAAAGGTCCGAAATTCGAATTTTTACGCGTACGACCGCCTTGACACGACGAGTGAAAAAATCGCGTTTTCGTCCGAAAAGGTCCGAAATTCAAATTTTTACGAAAATCGCGTTTTCGAACGAAAACGTCCAAAATTCGAATTTTTACGCGTACGACCGCCTTGACACGACGAGTGAAAAAATCGCGTTTTCGTCCGAAAAGGTCCGAAATTTAAATTTTCACGAAAATCGCGTTTCCGAGTGAAAAGGTCGGAAATTCGAATTTTTACGCCTACGACCGCCTTGACACGATGAGTGAAAAAATCGCGTTTTCGTCCGAAAAGGTCCGAAATTCAAATTTTTACGAAAATCGCGTTTTCGAACGAAAAGTTCCGAAATTAAAATTTTTACGAAAATCGCGTTTTCGAACGAAAAGGTCCGAAACTTGAATTTTTAAGAAAATAGCGTTTTCGAACAAAAACGTCCAAAATTCGAATTTTTACGCGTACGACCGCCTTGACACGACGAGTGAAAAAATCGCGTTTTCGTCCGAAAAGGTCCGAAATTTAAATTTTCACGAAAATCGCGTTTCCGAGTGAAAAGGTCCGAAATTCGAATTTTTACGCCTACGACCGCCTTGACACGACGAGTGAAAAAATCGCGTTTTCGTCCGAAAAGGTCCGAAATTTAAATTTTTACGAAAATCGCGTTTTCGAACGAAAAGTTCCGAAACTTAAATTTTTACGAAAATCGCGTTTTCCAACGAAAAGGTCCGAAACTTAAATTTTTACGAAAATCGCGTTTTCGAACGAAAACGTCCAAAATTCGAATTTTTACGCGTACGTACGACCGCCTTGACACTACGAATGAAAAAATCGCGTTTTCGTCCGAAAAGGTCCGAAATTTAAATTTTTACGAAAATCGCGTTTCCGAGTGAAAAGGTCCGAAATTCGAATTTTTACGCCTACGACCGCCTTGACACGACGAGTGAAAAAATCGAGTTTTCGTGCGAAAAGGTCCGAAATTCGAATTTTTACGAAAATCGCGTTTCCGAGTGAAAAGGTCCGAAATTCGAATTTTTACGCCTACGACCGCCTTGACACGACGAGTGAAAAAATCGCGTTTTCGTCCGAAAAGGTCCGAAATTCAAATTTTTACGAAAATCGCGTTTTCGAACGAAAACGTCCAAAATTCGAATTTTTACGCGTACGACCGCCTTGACACGACGAGTGAAAAAATCGCGTTTTCGTACGAAAAGGTCCGAAATTTAAATTTTCACGAAAATCGCGTTTCCGAGTGAAAAGGTCCGAAATTCGAATTTTTACGCCTACGACCGCCTTGACACGATGAGTGAAAAAATCGCGTTTTCGTCCGAAAAGGTCCGGAATTCAAATTTTTACGAAAATCGCGTTTTCGAACGAAAAGTTCCGAAATTTAAATTTTTACGAAAATCGCGTTTTCGAACGAAAAGGTCCGAAACTTGAATTTTTACGAAAATAGCGTTTTCGAACAAAAACGTCCAAAATTCGAATTTTTACGCGTACGACCGCCTTGACACGACGAGTGAAAAAATCGCGTTTTCGTCCGAAAAGGTCCGAAATTTAAATTTTCACGAAAATCGTGTTTCCGAGTGAAAAGGTCCGAAATTCGAATTTTTACGCCTGACCACCTTGACACGATGAAGGTGAAAAATCGCGTTTTGGTCGAAAAGGTCCGAAATTCAAATTTTACGAAAATCGCGTTTTCAGTGAAAAGTTCGAAACTTAAATTTTTACGAAATCGCGTTTCCAACGAAAGGTCGAAACTTAAATTTTTACGAAAATCGCGTTTTCGAACGAAAACGTCAAAATTCGAATTTTTACGCGTACGACCGCCTTGACGACGAGTGAAAAATCGCGTTTTTCGTCCGAAAAGGTCAGAATTTAAATTTTCACGAAAATCGCGGTTCCGAGTGAAAAGGTCCGAAATTCAATTTTTACGCCTACGACCGCCTTGACGACGGTGAAAAATCGCGTTTTCGTCCGGGTCAAGAAATTTAAATTTTTACGAGAATCGCGTTTTCGAACAAAAAGGTCCAAAATTCGAATTTTTACGCGTACGTACGACCGCCTTGACACGACGAATGAAAAAATCGCGTTTTCGTCCGAAAAGGTCCGAAATTTAAATTTTCACGAAAATCGCGTTTCCGAGTGAAAAGGTCCGAAATTCGAATTTTTACGCCTACGACCGCCTTGACACGATGAGTGACAAAATCGCGTTTTGGTCCGAAAAGGTCCGAAATTCAAATTTTTACGAAAATCGCGTTTTCGAACGAAAAGTTCCGAAACTTAAATTTTTACGAAAATCGCGTTTTCCAACGAAAAGGTCCGAAACTTAAATTTTTACGAAAATCGCGTTTTCGAACGAAAACGTCCAAAATTCGAATTTTTACGCGTACGACCGCCTTGACACGACGAGTGAAAAAATCGCGCTTTCGTCCGAAAAGGCCCGAAATTTAAATTTTCACGAAAATCGCGTTTCCGAGTGAAAAGGTCCGAAATTCGAATTTTTACGCCTACGATCGCCTTAACACGACGAGTGAAAAAATCGCGTTTTCGTCCGAAAAGGTCCGAAATTCAAATTTTTACGAAAATCGCGTTTTCGAACGAAAACGTCCAAAATTCGAATTTTTACGCGTACGTCCGCCTTGACACGACGAGTGAAAAAATCGCGTTTGCGAGCGAAAGGGTCCGAAATTTGAATTTTTACGAAAATCGCGTTTTCGACCGAAAAGGTCCGAGATTTGAATTTTCACGCATACCAACGCCTGGACACAATGAGTGAAAAAATCGAGTTTTCGAGCGAAAAGGTCCGAAATTCGAATTTTTACGCGTACGACCGCCTTGACACGACGAGTGAAAAAATTGCGTTTACGTCCGAAAAGGTCCGAAATTTAAATTTTTACGAAAATCGAGTTTTCGAACGAAAACGTCCAAAATTCGAATTTTTACGCGTACGACCGCCTTGACACGACGAGTGAAAAAATCGAGTTTTCGAGCGAAAAGGTTCGAAATTCGAATTTTTACGCGTACGACCGCCTTGACACGACGAGTGAAAAAATCGCGTTTTCGTCCGAAAAGGTCCGAAATTTAAATTTTTACGAAAATCGCGTTTTCGAACGAAAAGTTCCGAAATTCGAACTTTTACGCGTACGACCGCCTTGACACGACGAGTGAAAAAATCGCGTTTTCGTCCGAAAAGGTCCGAAATTTAAATTTTCACGAAAATTGCGTTTCCGAGTGAAAAGGTCCGAAATGCGAATTTTTACGCCTACGACCGCCTTGACACGATGAGTGAAAAAATCGCGTTTTCGTCCGAAAAGGTCCGAAATTCAAATTTTTACGAAAATCGCGTTTTCGAACGAAAAGTTCCGAAATTAAAATTTTTACGAAAATCGCGTTTTCGAACGAAAAAGTCCGAAACTTGAATTTTTACGAAAATAGCGTTTTCGAACAAAAACGTCCAAAATTCGAATTTTTACGCGTACGACCGCCTTGACACGACGAGTGAAAAAATCGCGTTTTCGTCCGAAAAGGTCCGAAATTTAAATTTTCACGAAAATCGCGTTTCCGAGTGAAAAGGTCCGAAATTCGAATTTTTACGCCCACGAACGCCTTGACACGACGAGTGAAAAAATCGCGTT